>BGNK01002684.1:35367-72870 GCA_003297005.1 Symbiodinium sp. clade A Y106
TGCTGCTGGTGCTGCTGGTGCTGCTGGTGCTGCTGGTGCTGCTGGTGCTGCTGGTGCTGCTGGTGCTGCTGGTGATGCGGGTGATGCGGGTGATGCTGGTGCTGCCCGTGGTGCTTCTGGTGCTGCTGGTGCTGCTGGTGCTGCTGCTGCTGCTGGTGGTGCTGCTGGTGCTGCTGCCCCAAAACCCCAAAGCATACATTGTAAACCCGTAGACCGCAACAGCTCGATTCCTTTCGATCCCTTTCCGGTATCATGAGGCCCACACCAGTCTCCGCCGGCGCCCTGCATTGAGAAGACAGTGCCTTGGCTGCCGTGTCAGGCATACACCGGTTTAGGACCAAGGCTTTCGACTGTGGGCTTGGGGCTTGTGGGGTTTCGAGAGGCTCCTTGGCTACAGGAAGTCTCGGGTGCGGGCAACTCAGCATTTCGCTGCGGCTTGGGACTCAGGGCGTGGGACATTGGGAGGATTTCCTGGGCCACAAGGCCTCCTCGTCTCGAACCTGTAGGCCCATTGAAGTCCTACCGACCACCGAAGAAGAACATGATGATGAGCAGCATGTCGCATATCATCCTACGGGATACTCTTCATGCCAGAGTAATGTTCCCTTTCGTTTTGGTGCACGGTTCGAAGACACGTTTCACCCACGCCGTCTCCCTTTGGAGTCACCTGGAGCCCGGCTTTTCTTCGAATCGCCGGCGCGATCGCTATACTCGGACCTGGCATTACACACTCAAAGGACTGTGAGGAGACGAACTCTCCACACGTCTGGCTGCTGCGTGAGTGGCTATCTGATTCTGTGTTCTTCACCTATCGTAAATTTGGAGTTCCGGTGGCTGGCCTTAGGTGCTTGCAGGGAGATCGTTGGAGATCGTCATAGGAGTTTTCACAGCTTGGACAAGGTCCTGTGAACCGCTGAAGGGGGTCCAGGGGGCTTTGAGTGTTCAGCGCTCCAGCTGGTGCAATGAGCGTTGGATTGAATGTGGTACGATCTTTCGGCAAATGGCGGAAACTTGCTGCAATCAAGTCACAACTTCAATCAAGGTTCCAGATTAAAACTTCATGTGCCAAGGAGAATGACCGTGAACAGGGCTTCAGCAGCCAAGTGAGATCCTGGACCTGCCCTTGCAAGTCGAGAAGGAAAATGGTTGTGCTTGGCTCCTGAAGCAACCCCGCTGTCGGAGCCTGAGCCACCACCTATGCTGCCTGAAGGCTTGACAAAAAGGAACCGTGTCCCAACAAACCTCAAACTTCTCGGCACTTTCCGGCTTGAGAAAGGTGTCATCCACGTGTCGCAAAGATCCATTTCGCCCAAACATACCAAATCTCGGCTTGGCCGACTTCCCCGCACCCTTTCCACCGTCGCGGTCGAAGCCTTGTAGGCGCAGAGGCTTCAAAGAAGGCTTGAGCTTTTGGTTCAGGTTCGGAGCTTCGGGAGCTAAGGCTGCTGGCCTTATTAGCCTAAAAGCTGGGGGCACAGTTGAAGTGAGGGTATGATGTGAGGGGCGGCTTCCTGGTCTGCTAGGCTCATGCCCTGGGTGAGTCGCCAGACTCCGCAAAGGAAGGCCGACACAACGCAGCTTAGGACCCTAGTTATCCTGCTTGGCTTGCCCTTGCGTGCAATGCGTCGTACTGACACTGCACTGTAGGTGTTAAGGCTATTAAGGATAAAGGTGCTGCACCCCCGAACACTTCTGAAAGCATCTGAGCTACAGCCGTGTCTGAATGCCTGCAGAAAACGACCCCTGCCAATCTTGTAAGGCCCTTACCAAGAGGTTTGTCTTGCACTGGCACTGGCATACCCATGGCTTAGGCTGACTTTGGCATCCCCACAGAGAGTTTTCATAGTCGCAAATTGATGCTTCTGACAAAAACACTCTTCATTCTGGCACGCCGCATGCTTACACCCAAGACAGGAACCCAAACCCAACAGCACTCAGGATCAGGCCACCGCCGTCCCGGCCATTCTTTCCTGAATAGCCTGACACAAGCACCCTTTGGGACTGATGAGGGCGCATCCGAGGCTTGTGACCGATGATGAATTGCGTATATCTTTATGTTTGCATGCTGATTACCGCTGCTGCCGCTGCCACTGCTGTTGCTACCACTGCTAGTGCGGCAGCGGTCGGGTCGCGCTAACACCGGCCGCATCTGCCCTGCCATCTGTGGCAAACCCAGCCTAAGTCCAAGCCTGAGATTTATAGTGTAGCAATCTTGTTCAATCTGCACATCGAAAAGATTGCGACACGAATTCGCAACGGCAACATCAGCACTCCCTCAATACAACGAGATGAAAGGCGCGGGCTCAGTGGACGCTGACTCCTCGTGATCTAGAGAAAGCTGCTGCTGCAACAAGATCAACAACGAATGAGGCAGTGCCCGGCCTCCGCCACCCTTTCCGCGCCTGCCAGCTCCAAACATGTCCGATGCGGCACGGGGAGAGCGTGAACCAAAGGCCCAACCCGAAACACTTTCGTCAAAGTGAGCAGATTAGCAACAGTGTCGAGCTTGCAACGCACGTGCAAACTCGCATGGAAAATCCGCGTGCTTTGGCCGAGTTATGGGTATATGTGAATCCTGATTACGACTTACTGGCACGATGGCCGTTCTAGATGCTCGCCGCTGTTCAAGCTTTGGACGTCGAAGTGACAGCCCTGAAAAGCCTAAGAGAGCCACAATGGAGATTTGGCCCTGGCTTGGGGGCCTTAGTTTGGAGTGCCTTTGGCCTTGATTTGGGGGGCTTTGGCTTTGGGGGCCATGTTCCATAACTAAGAGCACGGTCCAAAAAAAATGCGATTTTTCATGTCGACCGAATTGAAACCATTGGAGGGCAACTCCTGAACCCATATTGTATAATAATCATCATAATAATAATAGTACTGATATTAATAATACCAATAATAATAATAGTAGTAATAATAATAGTAATAATAATAATAATAATAGTAATAATAATAATAGTAATAATAATAGTAATAATAATACTATAAAACAGACCAAACCAAGCAATGCCCTCNATAATAGTAATAATAATAGTAATAATAATAGTAATAATAATAGTAATAATAATAATAGTAATAATGATAGTAATAATAATAGTAATAATAATAATAGTAATAATAATAATAGTAATAATGATAGTGATAATAATCGTAATCATAGTAATAATAGTAATACTAGTAGTACTAGCACTATTAGTAATAATAGTAGTAATAATAGTAAAAATAGAAATAATAACAAGCTAAGAGCCGAACCACTCTGATCGGCCATCAGTCTCCTGGGCACATCGGCTTCCCGGCTTAGACAAGGCTCTTGCGGAACTTGAACAATCACGGAAGAACGGAGAAGGAAAACAACAACAACAACAACCAACAACAACAACAAGAACAAGGTATAAACAAAAACTGCAGCCCCGTTAACCCACATATCTGCTTTTTGTCTGTACATTAGGTAGAGACAAAAACAGGAGCCCCGTCATGTTGTTTTACCCCCCCCCCAACCACCCACCCCAACAACAACAACACAGTGTATGGTGTATTGGGTTTGAATGGTTTGCAAAGGATTTGTCAGTATTTCCATGGATTTTGTGTGCATTTGCAAGGATTTGGTGTGTATTTGCAACGATTTTGTGTTTATTTCCATAGACTTGTACATATTTCCAAAGATGTGTTACGTATTTCTGTGGATTTTGTGTGTGTGCGCGTGTTTGTACGGGTGGGTGGTTGCAATGTTTTTTGCGTGGGTTTTGTAGCTATATCGATGGATTTCGTGTGCGCATGTCCAAAGCATCAGGCGTGGATCTGAGGGCCTGGGACCAAAGTCAAAGCAGCAGACGTGGATCAAGCCGTTCAACATCACATGGAACTGGTCAATGTCCCCTCAAATCCTTTTTGTACCGTTCGATATCTAATGCAAACTCTCCAAAATTCCAGACAAGCCCTTTCGAAACCCATGAGAACCCCTTCTGGATTTCGCAGATAATGTGTTGTAACGTGAGCGCTTGTTGTGAAGGGGAGGGTCAAAACAACAGACGGGGCTCCAGTTTTTGTCTCTACCACAGGGTAGAGACAAAGTCCTGATTTCAATGGGGCCTTTGTCTCTACCCTGTGGTAGAGACAAAAACTGNTTGTCTCTACCACAGGGTAGAGACAAAGTCCTGATTTCAATGGGGCCTTTGTCTCTACCCTGTGGTAGAGACAAAAACTGGAGCCTCGTCTGTTGTTTTGACCCCCCCCTTCACAACAACCACCCAGCCTACACCGCATTTCTATCATGGGGCAGTTGCTGTGTAAACCATGGCTTGCATTCCCCAAAACTATACAGGCACCCTATGCCGTTGCCGGAAGCATTCCCAATTGCTTCTTATTAGCAACGATTACGGTCTGTACCAACAACAACAACAAAAGAACCGCCGATACCAGCATAAAATGTTGATATTGACTGCTTGTCGACTCATCAAACATGTGCGTGTGTATGCATACATGCAAGCATACATACCATGCCATGTGCCATTTATGCCATACACCATACCATACACCACATCATATACCATACCTGAGCAATCCTGCGCATATACCGTACACAACAATATACACCATACCATATAACCATACCATGCACAATACCATACAGCTTAGCACACACCACACCATGCAGCATACCATACTCTCGACCATGTACCATACCATACTCTCGACCATGCCAGGCACCATACCCTACAGCATGCCATGCACCAGACCAAACAGTACATGATACCATACCCCATACCATACAAAATACAAAATGCACCATACACCATAAACCATAAGCCACACACCATACCATGTATACATAGGGGACACATGCACGTACATGTACACATGTATGTGTATATATATATATACACACACATATACAGATGCATGTAGGATTGCCCACGCATCATCCACATCAGATACGTCAACTCCATACATCCCGCACATCATTTACACACCTTATGCCTCATACGCATGTACATTTGTCGTAGTGTCATGTTACTACATTACTACATATCAGAAAACCTGTACCGCAACGTGAAATGCAGTGATTGCCACGACTACGATATGAAAGACTGTCCAGTACTACTCACGCTTCCTCATCTGGTTCCTACATGCGATGATCACAACACCGACATGCTTCAATGTGAGAAATCATCTAGCAGTTGTTGTGGCGAGTGCGCTTCTGACCGTCACTGGCAATCTTTCTCGTGTAACCCCCCAAGCCTGCAACCCTGAACCTCTATCCCTGAAACCCTTCATCTTAAAATCCCGGACCCCATCCCCAAAAGTCCCTAACGGTCATATACTGGATGCTGATACTTACAGCCCCCTACCCCAACCTTGACACACCAAACAAACTCCAAACCCCAAAACCCTGCATATCCTAAGATCCTAAAAGCGGAAAAAGATAGAATCCTCACAGGCCCCTGGCATTCTTTCGCTCCGCTGGACTCGGCTCGGACCCTCCCGTGCCGTTGCGCTGGTGTGGTGGGACCTGAGCTTGCCCACGTCCCTCCTCGGACACTTTGGGGGGTTCTTTTCGTGAGCGGGTGTGTAGGTGATACAAGCAACACCGGCATTAGGGCAGTTCACGAATATGTACCTATCTCCTGCCTGCCCACCCACCAACCACCTACCTACCTGCGTACATACAGAGGCCTTGTCGAGCCAGGCGTCTACACTTCAACCGCAAACGCCAGTAAGCTTCTCAACTGTCTTCGATGCTAGTGCTTTCCGTTATTTAGATGTTTGGACTTGGAGCTTAGCGTCTGAAGGCCGGATTTTCGGGTCTGATCGGGATGTGGGGCTGAGAGTCGAGGAAGTCGGGAAGATGTTAGATGAGGATGAAGTGGAGGACGGCGCTCTGCCGATTTCTGATAACATACCTTGCTAACCACTGAAAACAAGCGGGAATGGTATGGAAGATCTGCCGTAATCTGTCACATAGACATGCGTATGCAGGCATGTTTTACATACATACATACATACATACATATATATATATATATTCATTGGTTTAAAGACGAATCTAGTCATACTTATGCGTATATATAGACATATGATTATGTTATATATGGTATACAGTGGAACCGGCGGGGCTGGATTGGGGCGGGGGTGACCACCTACATCTATATGTAAATATATATATATATATATATTCACACCGAAACCTGCCAAGGCTAGTTTGCAGGTAACTGCAGCAAGCTTCATGATGAAGATTAAAACTATGAAAGCAATATTGATAGAGTCTGTCAGACAGCCAATGCCGTGATGGCTGCCATCAAGAACATACATGAATCAAGAGTACAGTACAAAGGCTGAGAGGTGGAATATGGTTCGTTGCGGATCATACAAGTACGGGTCATGACGGAAACACCAAGACTGCGAATACGGACGAAAGCTATAATACATCATGGTACATACTTCGAAGCATGCGTGTACATGCCCCCCCAAAAAGGGTGGTGTACCGTACTTATAGAAGTCTCTTGATGGCCGTGATTCTGACGGCAACAGAGTAGCGACAAGACTGTCGGCAATGGTCTTCACAAGAAGAGCCACCATTCTTCATAAGTTGCAATCATCGCTGATGAAAGTGGCGCTCACTTTCAGCATTGGTCCCTGAAACCAAACGGCTGGGCCGGCTGCGTACTTCTTTTGCATCAAAGGACCTGTTTGACGACCTGGGCGAGGTGAAGTGAAGGCAGGACGTGCGACGGCCAAAATGAACAGGCGCAATGCGTAAAACGGCGCTGGAGGATCTTCTGAAAGGATCTTGACAGGTGCTGTTCGGGCCTGGAGTTAAAGTACTAGTACTAGTACAGCTACTTCTACTACACTGCTCCTCCTACTCCTACTCCTACTCCTACTCCTACTCTTGCTCCTACTCCTACTCCTACTCCTACTCCTACTCCTACTACTGCTGCTGTTGCTGCTGCTGCTACTGCTACTACTACTACTACTGCTCCTGCTCCTATCTCACTCCCACTCCCACTCCTACTCCTACTACACTACCACCACTACTACTTACTACGACAAGGACTACTACTCGAGCTCGTGCTCGTGCTCGTGCTCCTCCTACTCCTACTCCCACTCCCACCCCCACTCCCACTCCCACTCCCACTCCTACTCCTACTCCTACTCCTACGCCTCCCGCTCCTGCTCCTGCTCAACTGCGACTGCGACTGCTACTGCTATTCTTACTGCTACTGCTGCTACTGCTACTACTACCGGCACCGCTGCTGCTACTGCTACTACTACGACTACCACTAGTACGACCACCACCCACCACCAGCGCAAGCACCAAGAGCAGCACCAACGAAAGTACTTACATGACTATGACTACGACGATGAGGAACGACTGCTACGATGACGAAGAGGACGACCACGACAACTTCTAGTACGAGTCTCGCCAAACTTCATTTCGGTCGGAACCCGGGCTTTCTGAAATAGAAATGCAAAGCCTTACATCAAGTCTCTACTGGTGCATTTACATGATTAGAACAAGGTCCGGGGAAAAGTGTAGATTCTATTCAGGTGGACATCAAGTAGATTTCCTGATGTTTTGGCTGAACAAGGTTCATATGGTAGAGCAAGTCGGCTTTGCGGCTCTCGGCTTCCGTGACTCTGGTGTCTAGAGTCTAGCGATGGACACAATTCCAGCAGACGAAAAGTGAAAGATGAGCTAGAGAAATCCAAATCACATGAACACCGACACCTAAAATCCGAAACGCCTTTAAGCCCCAATTGCAACCGATTGGCGATTCCTCCCGGACGAGACCAGAAAGGCGGAACTGATCAGCTAATGTAAACGGCTGCGCCAAAAAAGGAATGTGTCTGGCTGGAGCGGTCTACACAACGACCTAGCGCTGCGCAGTCAGGGTTCCTCTGCCAATACTTCGGTCCTGAGTCCTCTTAATTCAGGAAAGCAGTCTTTGGCCACCAGCCTCTACGCATCGCTGTGCGATGCCTTCGCGCCCGCAGGGCTCAGAGGCTCCTTCGCTGCCTTCTCTGCAGGCTCCTTCTTTGCCTCTGCAGGCGCTGCGGTCAGCGACTGCATGGAGGAGCCAGCAGCGTTCGTGTAGGCGCTTGCCTCCCGAAGGATGGCTGCCTCGATCAACATGCAAACAACGACCAAGGCAGGAAGAGCTAAGATCAGGAAAAGGCAGGACATGTTGACAATAGCAAAACAAACAACTGCAAACAACGAGCGCAAAAACGACGAGAGCGACAGCAGATTGCAACTTTCACAAAAAGAACTGCTAGTATTACTGTACTGCTATTGCTGTTGCCTGTTGCCACTTCAAGGTTGTCGTCGTTGTCGTCCCGTCGTGGTAACTGTTGACGGGGGTTAGCAGGTTGGCACCTTGTAGGAGGAGGATGAGGAGGAGGAGGAGTAGCAGCGGGAGCAGCAATAATGGTAGTCGTCGCGGTGGCAGTACCCACGTCAGCAGTGGTTCAACAACATGAACAGAAACATCAACATCAAGCTTGTCCGTAGTAGCACTGGTAGTGGTAGTGGTAGTGGTGGTGGTAGTAGTAGTAGTAGCAGCAGCAGCTGCAGCAGCAGCAGCTGCAGCAGCAGCAGTAGCAGCAGGAGCAGGAGCAGGAGCAGGAGCAGGAGCAGGAGCAGATCGCAGTAGCAGTAGTAGTAGTAGTAGTAGTACTAGTACTAGTACTAGTACTAGTACTAGTACTAGTACTAGTACTAGTAGTACTAGTACTAGTAGTACTAGTACTAGTAGTAGTAGTACTAGTAGTAGTAGTAGTAGTAGCAGTAGTAGTAGTAGGAGTAGTAGTAGTAGTAGTAGTAGTCGTGGTGGTGGTAGTAGTAGTAGTAGTGGTGATAGGTGACACTGTTGCTAAATGATAAGGACAACGTGAGCAAGGATACACGGAATGAAGAATCGTGATGACAAAAACATGGCGAGTCTTCATGACTCTGCCTCGGCGACGTTCACCATCCATTCCTTGTGGAAGTTTGTCCGTCGCTCAACGACACCCAGGGCTGACCAACGGTGCCGGATGTGGAGCAAGTCCTGCGATTAGGGACTTTGGGCTTTTGATCTCTTTCCCGCCTCGCGGGAGCATGCTGCTTGACAACTCACGAAACATGAACGAGCTTCTCAAGCATGGACTACAAGCCTGGATGGAAGCATTGAGGGCAGAGAGTCGGGCTTGTAGCCCTTCGTGATGCATCAAGGTGTTCATAGCAGCACCCAAGGCGACCATAAAGGGAATCCACAGTTTCTGGTCCAATGCGCCCAGGACTGTGCCCAAAACCGAGGATAAAACAATGAGCGCCTCATACACAGCCACTCGATGAGACAAGCGGGGTGCCAGCGCCTGCCAGGACTGCAGCTTGGCCTTGACCCTTTCTTCGAAATACTCCTCGACGGATATCGTGGTCTTCCCGCTTGAAGGAAATACTGTTGCAGAGCTGAGGTGTTCTCCGTCTTCTTCGAGAAGCGGACGGCGTGCTGCTGATCCTTCGTGGGACTCTTCTTCGAGCCTCCGAGATGTCAAATGCACTGAAGAACATAGCAGTGACAAGGGTTTGGGTCCGGGTGGCTCCTTCAAACCAAACGTAAAGGCTTAGACTCGTCAGGATTCGCTCCCCATCCCTTGTGGGAGCAACAGAGATTTCGAAGTCCGACGTCTACTCCATTCATGATTCTTCAGATGAAGATGTCTCACATTAGATCTGCTGATGTCGAGTGCCTCTTGCAAGAGACAGCGATGCCCGTTTGGTGTCGACGGGTTGGTACATGCGCACTACGCTTTCAGATGCAACTGTATTCCAGCCTCTTAGGCACGAGCCTGCGCCAGATCGACACACTAAAGAGGAGACGACTCAGATCTGGAATGGCCTATGGGTCAACTTCCTTTCCAAAGTGAAAGCAAGATCGAAAGCCGATGACAGGAATAATGTAATGGGGTGGCTGCCTTTCTGTCACAACTAGGTACAATCCGAGGACAGGATTTAGGATACAGTGTCAACTGCCCGAGAATAAAACAAGTCCAAGCTGAGCTGCGTGCAGCTTCCAAATATCGTGTCAATGCCATTCCCGCTCGTGGAAGGTACGTGAAGAGTGTCGTGATGAAATTCTGGTGCGATGCTACCTGGACAAAAAATCTAGAGAAAAACGTCTGCCGTGTAGGGTGTTGGGTTTGGGCCATGGGCCTCAATGCGAAAGCTTCCACATTAAAACGTAAAGCAAGCAGCCGTAAATAGAAGACACCTTCGACGCAAGCAAGACGGTGTGCTCTTGCTCTTCTGGTAGCTGCATCGAACCATAGTCTTCGACCTGAACTCGAAATCTCATGATCTCTGACTCAACCTGTTCGGCTGCCAGATATACGGCTCCCCATTTTGACATGTACCGAAGTCGCGAAAGCAACGTAAAAGCAAGGCCGCTGAGAGCAGGCATCAGGATCAATGCCATATCCCCCAGCCACTGCAGGAACGATTCATGATCAGGCCCCATTTGCGTGTCTAGCCAGGCACTCCAAGCAGCAATCATAGTGGCCAGCAAGGAGAGACTGACACCACCAACTGCCATCAGATTCGAACGCGATGCAAATCGGTTTGCATTGAAACGCAGTTGCCGAAGGAAGTCGCAAGCCTCTGCCAGGCTCCTTGCACGCAGATCATCTTCACCAAGCCTTGCACCTCCACCGCATGTGTTAGCAAAACAAGCGCTGATTTTGTCCAAGACCTTGTCGGGCTTGTCTTGGAAGGCATCCACAACAACAAAGGATTGGGAGAGTCGATGCCAATCTTTCCGCAGAAGGGTCGTGATCAAAGCAAAAAGCTTGGTATTTACCCAGCGGTTCTCCTTGAGATTTTGAAGGGTCTCATTCCCCAGTCGTTCGTGCAAAGACTGAATCACATCTCCAGCAGTGAAATCCTGCTCCCTCTTCAGGCCGGCATTTTGAAGCCTCTTGCTTGCCATCTCGGTTATGATGTCGAGCACGTGGCTCCAGAGGTCGCTAGCCAAACCAGTGTGCTTAAAGAGAATGGCCGGCCTCCCTGCATCCAAAGAGGAGAAGATGAGGTCACTCGTGCACCCAGTCCCTATGGCTCCAGAGCTGTACACGCTCCCCTGTGGCCCCAGCCAGTCCAGGTCAAAGCAAACGGCCGAATCCCCGAAATTCCCGGATCCTTTGCAGAAGATGTAATGAGTGGCTGCACGGAAGAACCACCTCCCATAGTGGGATCTCCCGAGAGTCTCCCGTTTCGCCGCTTCTGTGGCGGCCATGTCACCTGGAACCGGCCAAAGGTCTGCAGATTCTGGGAAGAGCGCTGGGGGCAAATGGACGATTGGCAGCTTCAGCAAAGTCTCTTCTTGGTGCACAACATCCACATTCTCTTCGAGCTTAGTCCAGGCTTCTTCCTGGTAGTCGTGCTTGCCGTCCCGGAACTTGCAACCTTCTTTGAGCGCCGAGTCCACAAACATGAGAATTACGGGCCTGAACTTGGTCCTCGCAAGCGCGGCCTCGAGGATGTAGTACAACTGCCCAATGTTGCTCTGATCAAACCTGGGTTCTTGTTAAGGAATTTAAATTAAGTTCCCACAATAGGGATCTATACTAAATAATATGGTATACCAAATAATATGGTTTCTCTATTATGGTTACTGGAATTAAATCCCTTAACACGAACCCAGAAGCAGGAGCCAGCTGTTCGTTTTGGAGCACGCCTCCGTCAGGGCGACCATATCTTCGACAAGGCGATCGAACAAGCTCGTTCCGATGGTTCTTTGCCTTCGCTGCTTAGGAGATTCTTGAAAGCGCAACCGTCGTGAAGGGGCGCATTCCGGAAATTGGCCTTAAAATGAGAGCAGGTTCTGAGGTATCTTATGAAGCAAGTATGATCGGAACCCTTAGAAATTACATTACTAGTTGTTAATCCTTCATTCGAAATCAGCTAGATATTTCAAATCCGTAATTAAAATTCAGGCTGTCATGGCATCACTTCTGCCTGCCCCAAGCGCTATGTGCTGGAGGTAAAGTACCTGTTCGCTACAAACTCTAGCTGCAGCTGGGGTTGTTGTGGCTGTTGCTGCAGCTCTTGCTGTCGCTGTTGCTATGTTTGCTGTTGCTTCGGTCAAACATGGTGCAATGGTGTTGGTGTTGGTGTTCGCGTCTCTGTTGCCGTTGCCGTTGCTGTTACTGGTGTTGCTGGTGTTGCTAGTCTTGCTGTTGTTGCTGTCACAGTTGCAGCTGCAGCTGGAGCTGCTGCTGCTGCTGCTGTTGCTGTTGCTTCTGCTGCTGTTGATGCTGATGCTGATGCTGATGCTGTTGTTGGCAGCGGGCACATTTGCTGCCGTGAGGTGCGTGTCGATTTCCGGCCCTCGATGTGCCAAAACTCGAGTTTTGGCACACCACTGCTTTGAAGATTCTTGACGAGGTGGCTTTCGCATCGGCGTTTTGCAGTGTTTCCGGCGAGACTGCAAAGACCTGTAGTATTTTCGATGTTCGAGTGCCTTTTGCATCGGCATGTACAGCATTTCGTGCTGCGTGTTGGTTTCAGAACATGTCCTGCGTGACTGCAAAACCGGAGCGTTTTGCCTTTTACTTCAGTGGGGGGTGGGGAGGAAGGGTGGGTGATAACCTAAACGGCAATGCCGATTATGTATGCCGTGTTTTTCGTTTTGCTTGCATGCGGGGGCGGGGGGTGATGACATTCATGGTAGCAGTGTTGCTTTGCTTCAGAGCGGGGGTGGGGGTGAGGAGGTTGGGGGCGATGACGTCCATGGCAATGCGGATTATGTAGGTGCTAATGGTGATTTTCGTTTTGCTTAAGTGCAGGGGGGGGGGTTATGACGTCCATTTCTGCTGCGGCGTGATGGATGGACAGTCTTCGCAACCGTGAATGTTTGGAACCTTCTTGCGGCGGCGTGACATCAGACAACACTACGTGGTGACTTGGCATGTTTCCTGTTCCTCGTTCCGCTAAACAAACCCAAACCTTAAGGGTGACGGGGCCCCTCTTCGGTTCTTCGTGAAATGCCCAGGTACAGCTCGGCCATGTCAATCGCTTCGGACTTGTCGAGCTCTTGAGCCTGTAACTGCATGACTCGCTTGGCATCCTTGACGACCTTGTCGACACCAGGCAATTGGTCCATGGTCTCGATGTCGGCCGGCAAGAGGAGGTGCCGAGGATGACAGTAACCTCCAACCAGATCAATCACAAGGCTCGGTGGCTGCAGCTCCCACATCTCAAACATGCTCCACATCTGATCCCGGTCTTGCGGCGGGCTGTCCAGCCACACATACTCCTGCGCCTGATATCCCAAGAGTCTGCCGACACCTGGGTGCAAGCAACGACCGAACTTCAGGAGTTCCGGAGCGGGAATCACCCCAGTACCCGCCCGTGCAAGATTTCGAGTGGAATCCTCGGTGGACATTGAAAGGCGCTACGGTTGTATAAGCATTCTGCAAGCCAGAACTGCGTCCTTACGAGCTTTCCAGCGAGTTGACACATCTGAAAGCGGCTGAGTCGATGCGAGGCTTTACTCGTGTGACTTTTGATGCGGGCAGGCATGCACTAGCCACGGCGCACGAAACAGTTGATGGCACCGAGAGCCCCGTGACATTCTCTCGCAGAATTACTATGTGCCGCACATCTACACAATATAATAAACCACGATGCTTCGTGTGCATCATACAGCAGACCACCAACTCCAAGCTATCTCCTTAACTCTTGAACCCTACCCCTCGAAACCTTGACCCAGCCCTTAATGCCTTATTGCCTTAAATGTTGAGTTTGGTGCTTGCCACGTCAGGCTCACGGTCCAGGGCACGAGGCTCAAAGCACAGATTTCAGGGGAGACCATGCGGTCCAGGGATTAGGGCTTGCGTGTGTCTTACAATGTTGCAGCGAAACAATGCCTGTCTTATCACTTCACTTCGTGATTTCCTCATAGTATGGTGCTATATTGCAGCTGTACTTTCGCAGGGGGGCGTATGATTGCACACCGGATGCTTCTCAAAGGTTCACGGAGATGTGCGTGGCAAGGTTCGTCACGAAGATGTTCCAACCTTGATGCCCCCACCCGCCTTCGCCCTCAGCCGCGAAAGAGTTGAGGCCCGGAGCCCTAACTGAACCTTGAGCACCAACCCATATGCCTCAAATTCTCGCACCCTTTGAATTAAGCGGTTGGCTCAAGGGTTTTTTCCTACAGAGTCACACCCCGAAGCCCCAGGCCTGAGACATCCTGAGACCCCAAGCCACCAACCTCGGCCTAAAACCGAAAGCCTCAAACCGATACCTAACCAAGAACCGGTAAATCGGTAAACACCTGGAGATCCTTGAAGCCAGAGAATTCAACATGCACCCAGGATTGGACTTCGAAGGAAAGTGGGCCAGTTTCGAGTGCGGGTTTCGGGCTTCCGCTCTCTGGCATTGACACAGTTGACACTTCAAGCATTCTTAATTCTAATCATCATCATCATCATCACAGTAATAGTAGTGGTAATAAAATTCGAATCATCATCGTCATCATAACAGCAAGAATAGTGGTAAAAATAGTGGTAATCATAGTAATCTTTACCCTCCACTTTCGTTCGTTTGGAGCTCCCACCGTTGTAGATCCGTGAGGGGATGCGATTTGCTCAAGTTTGTTAGCATCCTGAGATTCCCCAACCACCGTAGCCAGAAAGTTCATTCTTTCAAGTCAAGGCCCCGTTTGGAATTCGACAGTCAAGTCCAAGAACTGAACTTCAAAAAAGCATCCGGCAGCCGGAGGTCCGAAAATCAAGCGAAAGCTCGTAGAACCAAGAACAGAAACCCGAATCAGCCGCTTGAGAGTGCAGCCCCACGAGAGGCCATCCATCTGGTCCATGAATTCTCGCACCCGCCTGGCATGCAGACTCGTGCTATAACCTAGCAAAACATACGATATGTCACACCATCTTGGCGCACAAAGACTACATGCATTTTCACGGAGTGTAGAAGGCACTCTGCGATTCTTGGAAGCTGGTGAGGCATAGACAACAGTGAGAAAACGGCAACTGGTGAGCCTCGTCAGTTTTCGATTTCAAAGCTTACCTCTACCGTGCCTCTCAACCTCTTTAGGGTAACGAGGTATATTTCCTCCAATCCTACTGGGATTGAAAGGGAACACCGTTGCTATCTACCGAGGCTTCTAGACTTTGCTGTTCCATAGAGTCGATCCGGGTCTTGGTTTAGAAGATGTTACTGATAGCAGGTTCTTCTGGTCATCGTTCTCTGAACGGCAAACAAAGCAACGTCTGTAGGACCCGTGGCAGGTTTGGGGTCTCTTGGGGCCCGGGATCCAACAAACATAATATAGGGGCCTTAAATGATTCGAAGAGGGCTTCGGGGTATGTAAAGCAAAACTTATACTAAGGAACCCCCAAAATAGTATAGGTAATTATGAAGGCCCCTGTATTCATCAGGGTTTTGCGGCTCCCGGTTGATGAGCAAAAGCCCGCACCTCAGGCAGATCTCGTTTGGAAGGTCGTTGTGGCCTGCAGCCGTCAACACTCCAGAACCCAGAGAAAGCCACAAGCGAACCCGCGCAGACTAGAGCATGCAGCACTTTGAAAAAGATCAACCTTGGAATGATCACAATGCAGGAGACACGACTTCGCGTACATGAACCTATTGTCGAACAAAAATGATGACTCCTTGCAAATCGGACGCTGTGACGTTACACTCTCTTCCACAAAACACTACACTGCATGGACCAGCGTTACCCTTTGGCAGCTTCAACATGAAGCAGTGCACCCGAATCTCTGAATATTTCCTTTGCAATCTAGACCGCGATCGGAGGGCTGTGAAGCAAAAGTTCCCGCAACTGGATGCTTCTTCATCAATGTGTACCATGTACTATAACCCATCGGTGATTGGCCATACCTCCCGTTGGCACACAACTTACAGAACTATTGAAACTTTCAGATCGGAAGGCCTGATTTGAACTTCAAACAGAAGCACCTACAGAATCACTCACTCTTTCAACAGCCAGCTTCGACTTTGCAAACATGTCCTGTGCAGCCAGGTCATGTATCAAAGGAAGCCCCGCAACTGCTCGGAAGAAATGGGACGAAACCCATACTCAAATAATCAAGCCGTCTAGCCCCGGCCCTCAGGCTTTGGAAACCTGGAAGCCAAATGTGACATGCGGGTAAGGTCACCACCGTAGCCCTCCAGCCAAAGCGGCTCGACAGCTTTTCTGCAGGCCTGCTCGGGTAGGATCTAGATGTCACATCGACTTTCCGATTGGACCTTGAACCGACCTACATGAAAGCCATATGCCTTAAGATTAAGATAGCTCAGTTTTGGTTTCAGGTCCGGCGCTGTTAGCACCATGTCAACACAATGTTGCTTGAGATTGATCCCTCAGCAGGAGTTTGCCTTGTGATCTTTTTCTTTCGTTCAGCAATCTGCTCCACAGCAGGGCGTTCGGTGAGGTCCAGCACGGGGATTCTCCTCAGTACATGCTACTTCGTCTTGCACCTTCTCGAACCAGATGTGGGCTTGGAAGAGGAAGCAACTCGTTTTTGGCTTCGAAGATCGACGCTACGATGAGCAGAGGCATGATCTGCGGCAGCACCGTCGATTGAGAAGAATAACTGTATCCCAGACGATTGCAAAACATCACAAGCTCCTCGAAGGCGTGCGGCCGATGGCCCGGACGTGTCCAGACAGGAGTCGGGAACCACCAGCAAGGTTCGGAATCCCAAAGTGGGATGTACTTCCTCATGCAATGTGCGCGGCATGATGCTCAGTCTTGGTTCTTCATAGTCTCGATGACAACGACGGCGATGACGATAAACTCATGATGACAGTCATGAAAGCCATGATGATGCTCATGGTCATCATCATCGCTTCCAGGCTTCTTGTTGGAGTTTCCTGTGTGCCTGCAACCCTTCCCGAAGAAAACAGGACTGCTTCTCCGCAGGGGTGGCCACTCCAAGAACAAAAAGGCTTCCGACAGGCCCGTGAAATCTCGAACCCTACGCCAGAAACCTTGAGCACATCACATCCCAATCAGATGACTCTGGCACCTGAAGCTTACACCCAAAACCCCGTAACTTTCAACCCTAAGCTGTGCCTCCTGGATGGCCATGCCACTCTCAATCGGGACGATGTCATCGTCCGTTCCATGCATAACTAGGACTGGGCATTCCACCTGACAAGTTCATCATAGCAAAACTCCACAGCACATACTCTTCGAATACAGTTCACATTCTGCATCGTGCGGCCTTGTCCACTTTCTCGTAATTCCGGAAGAGGTCCATCCTGCACCGTACACTGCAAGTGCTGGAAGCAACTCGAAGACAAAAGCTGAAAATGACAACATTCAAGTACAGTGGGGACGTGGTTGTATTAACCATGCAGCGACATGCTAACATCAATTGCCCCTGTCGATACTGGGAACGGCCAACATCATATTCATCACCATCATAAGGATGACAGAGAAGCAAATTCTCGAAAACCGAATCCACAAATCATGCACCCGTGCGAACCATCTAGTCAAGTCCTAAAACAAGTTCGCGGGGGAAGGCTTCTTGCCAAGAGTAGTCGTCATCGTTGCTTTGATCCTCATCCTGCGCCCTCAACTCGAGACCAAGCTCCCGGAGCCCCCACGGCCTGTAGCCCACCCAAGATGCCAGATTCCCGAAGACGGCGCGACCTTGTCCAACTGTGCCCAACTTCGGGGTGCTAGTTCAGCTTTCGGTCCATGCCGGCCAAAATAAGCAGAACAGGCTTCTTCAAATAGATTACATGGCACCCATACCGGGATTATAAAAAAGGAACATATCTTACAACATATCATGCAGGACCCTCTTTGCGACGTTCCAGAAGCAGGGCTCGAAAGCGCACAGCCTGGACTTCCGGAGCTTAAAACCCCAAACTCCCCGGAAGGCAACCCATGTTCTACATGGACCTTGGCAAATGGAACAGGGCTTGGGAGTATAGTACACTACAAGTAGAAATGATATGTACCCGAAGGGGATAATATTGCCATGGTTATTCCGACCCCTGTGTTAACTCCGGGCAAAGAATTAAGCTCTGATCTTTCGGTTCCCAGTAGTTACTCAGTAGTTGAAAAGTCTGTAATTTGTCGTATGCTTCAGCTTCGTCAAAGCCCAAACAGTCAACTCGAAAGCTCACCCCGGGCCCACAACTCTCAACACATGGTTCCTTGGCAACGGCTCCTTGATCATGATTGGGGTTCCGTAATCCGGTCATACAGTCTCTGGGAACCACATTCAAAGTACGGACAGGTTCCCGACCACAGCTCTCGATCGGACTCTGAAGGATGACTCCTGCCAGGCATCGAGAAATCGGAAAGCCAGACGAACGACTTCATTGTAGAACATGGCAAGGAGGCGGGGATTTTGCGTCTGCATTTTCGGACTTGAGCTAGTCTGGAGCGCGCGCAGCAACACAAAAGCGTTCTTTTGCCAGCCAAGGAAGCCCAACCCCAAGATTCAAACTAGTGTTGTTGCCTAAAGTGACATGAAGATGAAACCGGTTTCACGGTCTAAGGCCTAGGGCTTTCAGGGCTTGATTAAAGCGGCCAAGCAGTGCCGAAGCTGCCTGGATGAGACTTTAACTGCCAGCCTTTCTCACTATGATATCACACATAAGCCTAATAAGTTCCACTACTTTCACGAAACTGCAACAGTAGCCTGTGTTGATAGATTGTCCGCAGAAAACAATAAACAAGAAAAAGTGAGCTGCACCCCTTCCTTAGCCCGATACCTTATAGCCCTGCGCCCAAAGTGCCATGGCCCCCGCAACAACTCTCAGGGAGGTGGCCTCGGATTTCGGGATGGCGCACTGCCAAGTCCACCGTGGGTCCTGAGAAGTGAATGGTTTCATTGAGAAGTTGAAATTGAGCCTTGAGCGTTGCGAGCATACTGTAGTGTGGCGACAAGTGTTGCACAAAACCATGTAGAGATGGATTGCCAACAAGCAGCACCGCAATGCTCCACCCTGCCCGGGCCTGTTCCGATCGAGCGCCCGAAGAGGACGATGCGGTTAGGCGCGAAGTGCTGCAGCAAGTATGCCTGGAAATGTAAGGGCTATCTTGCAACCAATCCGCACGTATTATCAAGACACGGGTGTTGAAACAGCGAACTGTTCAACATAGCATGTAAGAAGAGCACCAAGGGACCAAGTGGATCAGTGACTCTTCCCACTTGGACAGCTGCAACGAATCTCTTGCTGGGGCTCCATAGCACAGCTCGGCAAAGGAACCGGCACACTTCCCCTGCCGCCCATACATGGCCGAGAACCGAGCATAGGCTGCGTCGATGCATTGAATGCAGTTCTCCTGCACCACGTAAGAGGGGGAAAATGCAATGCACCACACCAGTCCTCTTACCAAGCTGAGTCGGCCGAATGAAGGTGCGGCAGATTCACGTCATCCTACAATGATGCCCCGGATGGTGCGGCCCCATCAATGCATCTGTGACTTTCAATCTCTCCAGCACTGGGAGCCTCCGAGGGCTCGCCCTCGCTGAAGCCGTAGCCGCAGTAGTCGTAGGCGAGGACATCGGAGGCACCTCGGACCCCCAGCGTGACAAAAACAAGGTGGCACATACCCGAGCCCAAGGAGTGCAACATCGACCGGAACTGGCTCTTCAAAGGCGATGGCTGAACATACTCTTTGCAAATAGATCCGACTCGCCAAGCCAGATTCCTTCTCTTGCAGCCCACGGCACACAACTGCGACATCATATCCAAGTAGTGGAGTCTTTGCCCCAAATCCTGCTGCGGACACGCACTAGCTCTCTGCCCTGTGCTGCTTCGAGAAGCAAAACCTTCATGTAAAATCAACTTGGATCGGTGTGGCTTGGGGTGCAGGGCCGGGTATAAGGTTATAAGGTCAATTTAGGCTCACCTATCGGGCACCAAGCCCTTCATGCAAGTCTGCTACGGTAAAATAAGAAGCTCCAATTTGCAACAAGAAGCCGGCGACATGACAATGATGCCTTTGTGCGGGGCTTAACGCTCATTCGCTGCACCAATCAGGCTCCTCGGCATTTCCATGCGAATACCTTAGAGCTGTTGACCCATGTTCTTGCGGCAATCTGAGATGTGTGGAACTGTTGAGGGAATCGATTTGCTCTCGCTATGCTTGTTGTTGTTTTGGGAGGAAGAAACCACTACCTGTCGTCGTGTCGAGAGTGGCAATCGCAGTGCGAGCGGTAAGAGTCAGAGCGCTACTAAGACTAAGGCAATGAATTCATCAACAAGCATGTAGTTTTGGGGGAAAACGGGAGTCGTCAGCGCCATGATCATCACCTCATCACCATCACAAAAGTTCTCTGAGCACTACCGAAAGCTGCAGGCTCGAGACATGAAGCTGAGGAGGATCGGGCCATCTTCTTCCCGGATGGGCATGCAGTGTATTTGGTTCGAACCGTGCCAAAAACTTGCTGAAGACAGTCATTGCGGACGTCGGGTGTAAGCCGGACGAAACCCATCATAAATGTGGCTACTGATACCATCATTGTCACTAATTTCTCGTCGTCCGAGTCACTGTACTCCTTGGTATTTCTCTTCGTGATAGTACGTAGTAGCTGGCAGCGGTACTCGTCGTCGTCGTGGTTGCTGTTGCTGGTTGCTGTTGTTATGGGTCTTGCTGTGTTGCTCTTGGAGCAGCTGCTGCTGCTGTTGACTTTCTTCTTGTTCTTCCCGTTGTCGCTAGTCTTCCTCTGTCCTTTCTCAGCCATGCCTGCCCCCTCCTTGGAGTAGCAGCCAGGTTCCCGTCCACAAATTTCGAGAGCTTCCATGCATTCGCGGAGTCTGATCGCTGAAATGCATTCACGTACAGGGGTCGTGAAGTCCAAAACTGATTCATCGTAACTGTGATCATCTGAAGAGAACCAATCGCCGCAGTAGCCTGCGCACTGGTTCATGTGGCGTGTCGGAAAGCCTGTGCATTTCCGGAGGAGTCGCGCAGGTCTGACACCAAAAGCAAGTCTCCCATTCTAACTCCCCGGAAGAAGCTGCCAGGCATGCAGCGTTCACAGCAGCTTCGTCTGCTTCTTCTTTGGCTTTGTGGTGGTGGTGGTGGTGGTGGTGGTGGTGCTGGTGGTGTTGCTGGTGGTGGTGCTGGTGGTGGTGCTGGTGGTGGTGCTGGTGGTGNGAACTGAATAGGGGGCTCCGGCACAAGATGTGGATGGCGATGATGACATGGAGATGGTGATCATGATGGTATGGTTGATTTGGTGGTGGCGGTGGTGGTGGTGGTGGTCGTCGTCGTAAAGCTAGTTGTCACGTAACATGGTAACAGCGGTATTCGGAGAGGCAGCACAGCATCTTGTGCTTCCGAATACTGCTATGGCTGCTGTTTGACATAACTGCCCCCGAGATTCAATATGACACGGTCTGTACCTCGGGCGCCACGACGGACATGAACAGCGGCGATCCGATCCTGTGGTCCACCGTTCGGAGCTGCTTTGGTGCTGCTAAGCTAAACTCTACTGTACGTACTTTCGGTAATGGCCTTTTCGGGTTTAGGCTTAGGATCTGGCAAGTCCCTGTACGCAAACCGCGGCTTGCAAATTTTCAGCTCAGATATGTATGAGAGCGTGTCTCTGCACACTTGCATCTCAAGAGGCATCAGATCTTTATCCTGCCTCTGGACATCTTCATAACCAGAGAGAGCATCTCGCACAGAGCATTTAGAATTGCCGAAACACCCGCCAAGTCATCACAAAGCACAGTGTGCAGGCACTGCTCGCCTCATTCTCTGTCTCCAAGTAGAGAAGATCTGGTCTCTTCAGCAATGCCTTCACAAGCTACTTTGCTTCAACAGCCGGAAGTATCTGCCACGCGGTGCATGACGATTACAAGACAAACCCTGCACTGTGTTGCGATGGCCCAGCACCTTTACAACGACCAAACGCCAGCACGACCATAAGAAAAACAGAGTAGTCCGCGTGGTTGCTCCTTCTCAATACGTCGCACAGCAGCAGCAAGAGCACTGGCAGGAGCGGGTGCAGGAGCAGTAGAAGCAGCAACAACAACGACAGCAGCAGCAGCAGCAGCAACAGCAACAGCAACAGCAACGGCCACAGCAACGACAACAGAAAAGCAAGAGCAACAGCAACAGCAACGGCAACGACAACGGCAACAGTAACAACACTGACAGCAACAGCAAAAGCAACAGCAGCAACAACAACAACAACAACAGCAGCAACAGCTACGGCAACAGCAGCAGCAGCAGCAACAGCAACAGTAACAGCAACAGCAACAGCATCAGCAAGAAGGACAACAAAGGAAAAGCTACAAATAGAACTAGGACAACAAAAACAATGACGATAAGTGACAGCAGCTGCAACAGAAAAAGCGAGACTGCCACCACAACAACAAGGAGACGTCCAATCAGCAATAGTGGCAACCCAAATCGTACTGGGCCTCATAACATCCTAATCGCCGTGATCATCACACCACATACATGTTGGCTTCTGGCAAAATAACCAGAGGCAGAACTACTGTTGTCACCGCAAGGATAGCAGCTGTTCTCATGATTGCTAGTACCAAGATGACGACTACCGCGACCCTGCAAATCGCCGACACGATGGATGCCCTTCCTTCCAGCAGGGGGGGGGGGGGNATAGCACCAAGATGACCCCTCCCCCGCCCCTGCAAACCGCCCGCCCGATGGGTGCCCTTCCTTCCGGCAGGGGGGGGGGGGACGGATCTGCTGATTCTGTGCCTTCGTAGCGAGGCCGCACGTCCGCTGCCAGGATTATATGGGGTCCGGGACCTAGAAGGACCTGAAGATGCTGTAAGTGGGAGCCCAGGCCCTTATCAAGCACCACAGAAGCCTCTGGGTTTAGGGGCGTCGCCTCCGCATAACGAGACTTCGGAGGCACCGGGAAGGCCAAGGAGGTCACTGCCGCCCCCATCCTCGGTCTTAGGGTTTTTTTTGTTTAAGGTCTTAGGGTTTAGGGTTTAGGGTTTAGGATAGGCATGGGTTTTGAGGCATGCGGCTTGACAGAAGGCGTTGCGTCCAGAGTGTCCGGCTGCATGTAAAGTTTAGGATGTGTAGTTCGGGTTTTGATGGAATCAGATAGCGCTTTAAAGGGGCTTGCGGAGTTCGGAATTGGGATTCGGTGGGGCTTAGAGATTCTCAAGCCGTATATTGCACTGGGAGTTTCGAACTTCATGAGATTCACGGCGCTCGGAGTAGTATCTTAATGGGAAAGTCTTTCCGGATGCTGTGCCCGCAGAACCCACGGAGTCAAACAGACGGTAGCCGCCTCCGAGAGCCTGAAGTTATCAAACTGTACCAAACACGCTGCAGCAAGGACTCGAACATAGCAATATACGTCAACAGCAATATCTAAACCAGAACAGAAGAGACGGATACTACTTCAAGACCAGGGTTCTGACAATAAAGACCTATTTCGACTTCCTCTCATAATGACGGTTACTGTTTCAAAGCCAGAACCAGAAGTTCCCAAGTCCTTACTTATCCTACTGAAAAGCCCACAACCACAAGTTCCCATACTCCTATATAAACGATTGAAGCCCCAAAACTCCAGACATCGTTAACCCTAAGGCCAGGGAGAACTACCATGCTGAACCCTAAAAGCCAGATTCCTAAGCCCTGAATAACTTAAGCTCTCAAAGCTGTAACCGATAAGAAAAAAAACACAAAAGCCCCTTGCTTCAAAAGCCCTAAGCCCAAAATTCAAAGTCCTCACTTGCCCAAGGAACCCTTATCGGAGTTTGCTCGCATCCGGCACATGTGGCCCGAGGCGGGGTTGTCTCTCTGAGAATTCGGGTTTCGAGTTTCGGGTCTGTGATGTTGGATTCCAGGTTTGTGGTCCAGGTTTTTCTTGTGTGGGATGTCGGGTTTTGCAGTTGAGCGTTAGCTTCAGCGCAGTAGGCTGAGGGTCAGAGAGCGTCACGTGCCAACAAGCTTGGAACAAGGTTTGGTGTCGATGGCTAGACGATTGTATATGAATCGCGGGAATGTGTCTGGCAAATATTTGTTGAACCGCATTTCCGCTGCAGCAAACAACATGTTGACAGGCGATTTGGTGGCGATGGTGCTCTGAATTTGGACTTCTATGGCTTCGGGAGCTGGTATGATTACTTATTGCTCTATGAAGCACAAAGCTCGCAAAGAAGGAGTGGGCAGAAGTATCAACTGTCTTCATGACGACTGTGCTCATAAGGATATGCTTGTAGCGACACTCAATTATCGTCCTAGTACTGGTCACCAACATTCAAACGAAACCGCACGCAACCGCCAAGCCCAAGCCCCAGCCTGAGCCCGGCGGTCTCTGCCGTTTTACAGCCAACATTTGATTGGCCGTCTCTCCTCTGATGGCCCCCGTGGCACCTTCTCGCCACAACGGGTGAAACAGGCAATCTAATTTGAGCAGATGGAGAACTGCTTGAAAATCACTCTGGGCAAAAGCCGACCAGATGCCCTACCAAACACGACAATGTTTCTTTGTTAAGCCTATTGCTGGCCGATCTTTCACGTGTTGCTTCCCAAGTGCAAACCCTGGCGCGCAAGCGTAGGTTGACCACAGGATGCTAGGACCTCGGTCACAATTCTGAGACAGTGCAAAAAATTGACAAGGTGCTTGAGACCTCTCTCAAGACGTGGTGGACCGCTACTGTAGCGGTCAGCACGCTGACTCAGTAGGCCTTTCCGATGGCCTGCCACACAGGCAAGGAGAACACGGACGAAACTGCTGAGGCCTGCTGCTAAATACCAACACAGTATCAAAATAGATTCAGGAAACAATGCTGATGCTACCGCACGCAGTGATCAACTGAAGCAGCAAGATCAACCCGATTCCGAACAATACCCTCGAGTCCGAAGCCTACATTGGGTCTACGACTGCATTCAGCCACTCCAATCTGGGCCGGAGCCCCCCACAAAGCCCTCATCTGCGTATCACAGGAATTTCCGTACATGCAGAGAGACGGACGAAGGGTCGGACGGACTCTCTTGGGAATTGCCTTGCCCTCCTCTCTTTGAAGGTAGGCCCGGATGAGGTCGATGGTGAGTCTTGGCGGCTTCTCCTCCGGCATTTAGGATTTCAGGGTTTTTTTTGCATTTCATGGCCCGAAGCTTGGGAAAAAGGGCCTTAGGCTTTCGGTGGCTGGGAGTGTGGGCTTTCTGGGGCAGTAGGGGCTTCCTGGCTTCAGAATAGGCTTCTGAGCATCTGCTCGCCCGTTGTTGCAGGTTTTGGTTTAAAGCTGTGGTCTATGCATCGGGTACGTAGCAACGCTTCTGATCCGCTCAGATAAGAACAAGAGATGAAAATGAACCTATGCGCACGAGCAGTCTGCCAGCACCCCAGGCTCAAGGTTATGATTCCACTCGCAGGAAGCCGCCTCGCTTTTTTCTTCTCGGGGTCGCTGCGCTTCCCGCTCCTCCCACCTGGGTTGCACAAGCCGGCAGCATGAACGGTTTGCTTGCGGAGTCTACGCCTAAGGAGATTTTAGGATGCAAGGCCTCAGAGGATAAAACCCGAGTACTGTGCCTAAGACTTTTGCGGTATCGGGCTCGCAGTGCTGAGGTCCCGGCTGCTTCTCAAGCAGCTTGTTAAGGTATGCTTCCTTGGTGCCACAGAAGCCCATTTCACGACGAGCGTTGGCGCTGAAATCGCTGAGACACGGTGCATAATCGAAACAGACAAATATAAGAATGAATAAAAATCTAAATACAAACATAAGGTACTATAAACATAAGCCAAAAACACAAAAATTACAAAATAAAAACAGACATATACATATATATATATATCGTTGTATCTATATCTATATATATATATATATATATATATATATATGTATGTATGTGTATATATATACAACTAAAAATACAAACCAAAATACACACTTAGCTACAAATACATACATAACGAAATATTCATGATGAAACATGTATATATGAATACCTATATATATGTATGAATATAGGAATATATACGGTGTATAATATATATATATATACATGTGTATATATATATATATACAGTTGCTGTACACACAGACTTTTGTTTGTGCCGTAAAGCTTAAAACGTCACTGTTGCCATAGGCTGAAACAGGGGAAGGCCAGCATGATCCGTCCTGATTTCCCAGATTCCCCAGTTTCCAACTGTTAGGGGTTTCCGGTCATCCCTAAACCCGAAACCCTAAACCCTTAAAATCCAAAACCCGGAATCCCACCCTCGGCCCTGGGCCCCCAAACCGGAAGGCCGAAATAGAAAAAGCTTCCGAAGGTTTTTGGGGGGAGTTTCAAGATGTTCGGGGTTCCAGGGGTCTACTGGGTAAGAAAGTCGGTGGATTGAAACTTTGGGGTTCAGCAACATTAGTCACTTCTTGTGCGCTGGTGCGGGTCTCGTCGCGGGCCTGAGATCTGCCGGGCGGCTATCTCCCAGTCTGACTTGCCCGATGATCTCAGACGCTTCGCCTGCTCGGGGCAGCCAGCGGTGTCAACTCCGGGATTGAAATCTATATGAAAAAGGAAGACTACTGCACATATTTCAAGGTTTTGCCAATTGCCAGAAAGCTTGTGCGTTCGTGGCATTTCGGTGCATGTCTTCAGAGTGCAGGATCAGGAAATGCCGTCATGGCCATCATGAGCAGCATCATCGTCTTCGCCGTCGTCATCCTCACAATCATCGTCATCATAATCACCAGCAGCAGCAGCAGAAGCAGTAGAAAAACCACCACGACCATCGTCAGCATCATCAGCACTGTCACGACCATCTGCACCAAAATCGACACCATCAACATCACATAACCACATCCATAACATTGACATCACCACCCTGGACATCATCTGCTTCTTTTCCAGCATCATCATCGTCGTCATCACCATCATCGTCATTACCACCAATACCACCATCATCACTAGCAGCAGCAACCGCAGGAGTAACAACAGCAACCACAGCGGCAGCAGCAGCCTCACCACCACCATAACCGTGATCATCATCATCATCATAATCATCATAATCATCATCATCATCACCATCGTCATTATCACCATCATCATCATGTTCTTCTTCGTCTTCATGATCATCATCATCAGCATCACATCATCAGCTTCATCTCTACCAGCTGCATTCTCAGCGGGCCTGTTTCAGGACCTCCAGATGCCTGAAATGGGTGTTGTCGTCAATCTTCGGCGCACGGGGTGCCAGGAGAACCTTGCTGCAGATTCTAGCATTTGAGCTGTAGCTTGGGAGATTCCGGCATCGGCAGGCTTAGACCTGGAAGGTTTGAGGCCTGCAGAGTTCCTGCAAGGGGAACCTGAGGCCTCGGTCTTGGGTTTAGCATCTGCCTACGTTTCATTCTCGTGAGGGGGGGGTTTTGGGTGAAGGGAAGTCTCCCCATGCCGACTTGTGAACTAATGCAGTCGAGCCAAGGAGGGTTTAGGGTTTCTTCATCACGGAATTGGCTGATCAGAGCCGTACAAGACAGGAAATTCGTCAACGGTCCGAACTGTGCAACGACGGTGGTCGTTGAAATTGCCCGCCAAATATAGTCTGAGCCCAACCCCGACATCCAAGCCCTTGAAATACAACCTGAAGCTGCCCTCAGCCACATGCGGACATCCTAACCAAACCGCGCAGGGCTCGGGACCGGAGCTCTCGCTGAGGGCGGGACGGCCGACTTGTGAAGCAAGTAGTTGTTGTCTGAGTTGCCAGGCCTTGTGTACAGGAGTCTTGGAATGTTCAGGACCTGTTTTGCATCGCTAGTACTGGTATTGCCAGTGCTGCCACACTGTCTAGGTCTAGGGATACCGGCCTCGGCGAGCAACGCAGGGCCCACTACTCAATGACTCGATGACAAACCCTGAAGCCTGCACTGCAAGATATGTCTCAACACCATTGTAGTATCGTCACCGTCAAGGCTGCTTTGGCATCACAATGATGATCATCATCATCATCGTCATCATCATCATCATCCTGACCCTGGGCTTGGTCATGGTCATCGTCACAACGGTCATCGTCGCCGTCATCACTGCCACGCTCTCTGCGATGATCCTAGGAGAAGAAAGGCAAGCCTTTTTGTGGTCATTACGGCTAGCAGTCTGGTTCTCATCAACTGAAGAAGCAAGCTCTGCCATCCTGCTGTGCGAGCGAGGCCCCTGCGTGCCGTGGACCCACTCGACCCTAAAGTAGTCGCGGTTCTGGTAGTCGTCATTCCTCCCGTCCCTCGCCTTTCCTTGGCAAAATTTAAACATTTTGTGCTTAAACATGTTCGGTTGCCTGCGGCTTAAGGTGTTCATTAGCACCGCCACACTTAACTCGGCTCCTTACATGATATCTGCCAATCGTGACACGACATGGCAATGGGGATGAGCGCAGTAATCGAATGCAACCGCAATATAGTGACCATGGTAACACGAGTAACGACCGTGACAAACATAGGCAAGAAACTTAAAGATCAACTGGCCGAGTGGCGGATGATGGCTGGACGCCACTCGACTGACTCGCCAGGCTCGGGCCTGTGCACCTTCTCCTTAGTTTGCTGAAACACATCCGATATGTATGAGCCAATACCAAAAAAACTGTGTGTCTATGTATATGTCGACATCCTGGTGCATGTCCATGTCTATGCCCACATCTATGTCGGGTGTCTATGCATGTTCACACTTATGTGTGTACTGCGTGTACATATTGAAAGACACACACACACACACACATTTATATAAAAAAATATATATATATATATATATATATATATACAATTGTACATTGCAAAGCATGCATGCGGTATGCATGCACGAATGTGTGTGTGAGAACCTCCCTGGCACGTGGGAGCAGAGGGTCACTCCCTTTGTTTTTCATACAACATCTTTGCAGGGGGACGGAGGGGTTGCAGGGGAGCTCCGTCCACCGAAGCTCGCCCCTGCAACCCAGGAAAACGTACCTGCATCGCCCCGTTGTGGGCAGCTGGCGGGGCACTCACTTTCGCTCACTTTTCACTTCATTTCGTGCTACGTCATTCCTTTGTGTCTGACGTAGCAAGGGGCAGAAACCACGGATCATCTCATCTTGTTTTACATGCCATTCTTGATGTCTGGCATGCTTGGCACAAAAACTTTCATGCCTCGTTCATCATCATCATCATCCTCCTCATTCTCCTCTCTCTCGCTTTGGCTCTTGCTCTTTGCCGAATCTATCAGTGTGCATCAGCGTGAGTCAAGAGACTCCAGAGCAGCGGCTTTCCGTCATGGCGCCGTGGTGACCCTTCGTGGGAGACCGGTGATGAACCGGATATGTTCAGATTCCTGTTGAGACGTTCAGACCTCCCGTTCAGCTATTCTACTTCTCTCTGATGGCGGTTTGCAGACAGCGGTATGTGAATCTGACACGAGTGCAGGTGCGGTAATCGGCTGCTAGTGCACAGGCTTATCGCTATTCTGCTGTTCCGTATTCTACCTCTTCTTTCTCAGGGAATGCAAGGGCATGTGCGTCCGACATGAGTGCATGTGCGGTAAAATTCTGCTAGTGCTGCTAGTGGAAGTGATTGCAGCTTCCTCCGGGAAGTAATCGGCAGCTGATTTGCATTCTCTCTCCTTTTCCAACAGTGAAAACAGCCGATCGCCCCAACGTGGGGCTGTGTGTGTGTGAACCTCCCTGGCACATGGGAGCAGAGGGTCACTCCTTTTGCTTTTCATACAACATCTTTGCAGGGGGACGGAGGGGTTGCAGGGGAACTCCGTCCACGGAAGCTCTCCCCCGCAACCCAGGAAAACGTACTTGCATCGCCTGCGCCTGGGCCCCGTTGGTGGCAGCTGGCGGGGCACTCACTTTCGTTCACTTTTCACTTCATTTCGTGCTACGTCATTCCTTTGTGTCTGACGTAGCAAGGGGCAGAAACCTTACCCCTGACGGATCATCTCATCTTGTTTTACATGCCATTCTTGATGTCTGGCATGTTTGGCACAAAAACTTTCATCCCTCGTTCATCATCATCATCATCATCATCCTCCTCATTCTCCTCTCTCTCGCTTGGGCTCTTGCCCTTTGCCGAATCTATCAGTGTGTGCGTGTCTGTGTCTGTGTCTGCGTCTTTTTCTGTGTGCGCGTTTGTGTGTGCTCGCACGCGTGCGTGCCTGTGTGCTTGGGGGAGGGTAGAGAAGGGAGGGGGCACCTGGGTACGTGGTTGAGTGGCCTGCCTCACCTTCATTCAACTTCATTTCATTCGGTGTATTGCCGTGTTTGCCTTTCGCTCCGACGAGCGTTGCGAAGCGGACTCGAATACCCGGCCCAAAAGACAAGCTTCCACCCTGGACTCGGCAGAGGATGACGATGCAGCCGTCTGCTTGCCATCCACCTGACACTGCCGTGGTGTTCCAAACGTGTGGAGGCTTTGAGCTTTGGCATCAAGCCTCGAAGTCTCCAACTCACAGAGCTGCAGCTCTGCTTCATTTCTCAAGATGGTTTATACAAGGATGTCCAATCTATGGGGCAACACCCGGAGTTTTGGAAGCCTCTGCTGATCCTCGAAAGTCCCATCCCCTATGCCAGCCAAAGCAATGGTGCAAGAGCAGCTGTGCCTTGTGGACAAATTTCGCCCAGCCGAAGCAACGATCAACCTCGTTCAAGTCCTGCATGTGCCCGGCGCCGAAGTTGTGCGGGGGAAAGCTCTGTACTTGCAAGTTACAAATGGGCGCGGGAGCCGAGGGACTTGGAGTCAGACTTGGGGCTTGGCATCGTTGCGCAACCGTATTGTCGTGGCAAGCTCTGAAGAAAAATCAAGCACCATTCCGACACTTGTAGCATCTCTCCCCGCACCTTTGCTTCCTCTCACTTTGCCTGCCTTGCTCTTTATCTCTCTCGCTCTCGACCTACTTATGCGTGTTCATCAAGGCCGGAGTTGCTAACCGTCTCAATATGCCGATTCCCCCAAGATACCCGCATGTACATCCAATCTATACTGCCAGCATAGCATGAATCTAAGTAGTCATTGCCTAAAATTTACCTGAAGCCCCAGACGTCGCTTTGGCCAATGGCGCCTTCAAGGTAGTAGTGCGCTTGTCTTCCAGCCAAGCCTGGTAATGAGGGTTCACTGCCTCGCGGGTGCAAACAAAAATCAGTCAAAGCTGGCGCTTTAGGGCTAGGCGGGTTGCAGGTCTGTTGATGAATGACGCTGAAGATCCGTTCACTTCAGAGGAATGTCCTAAACCAATTGGGACTGATGAGTCATCTTTGAGAAGCTTCCAGTGTTTGCTTGAGAATCAACGGCAATGCGCACAGTCTCTGAAGTTCGCAACGCAGGCTTGAGCGCCGAGGGTTCGGGACTGCAGCCTTGGGCTTCACAGGGTACTTCGATAGCTTCTGCCCGCAGCGCATCCGACATCCAAGCCCCAAAGCTGCGAGCTTTTGACCAGAAGCTCATGTTCAGCCATCCAGGCACTCGGTTCGCAGACTATGGGTGGCAAATCGCTGCCCTATCCTGGCATCGATGACATAGCATGGCAGTGCATAGCATGGCAGTGTTTTGGTGCTGGTCAATGAACAAAAGATTTAATCGCGCACAAACGTTGCGTGTTGGATCGACAGTTCTATCCAACATCGATATCTGACTCTTAGCAGACGACACTACGGGCTCACAGCACAGACACACACACAAGACACACACAAGACACACACACACAACATACACACACAGACCAGTATGTACACATATACATAATGTATCATATATAAGTCCTATATAAGCTCACACGCACGGACGCACGGACGCACGCGCATGGGCGTCCACACAAGCACGCCAGCACACATGCACGCACACACGCCCGCACACGCGCGCACGCACGCGCACGCGCACACACCGCGCACACACACACACACACGAGATCTCTGGTCGGCTCTAAAGCCATATCGGGGCAACCCCTAAGTAAGCACAACCCCGGGCAAACCCCCTGTGGCACTGTGCATGTGCAAGTGTTCTTCGGTTCCAGACCCAACAAAAACAATAAGAAGCAGCATCCCCGTGCTTGGGGTAAGAGCCTTAGGACTATACCTTACCTTAAAAACAAACCCTCTAAGAAGCTCTGGTAGTGAGAACGCATAAATGTTTGGAAGCCATCTGCATACGCCTAAAGGGCTTTCAGGATTGCTCAAGTGTCCCGCCTTGTAGCCTTCGGTGCCTTCGACCACACGCAGCGACACTTTGCCGTGGCCAAAGCCGAACTGCGCCAGCACTAAGCGCTCACTTTGACTTTGATATCAGTTGCATAACTCGGCCAACCACCAGCATACGTAAATAGATGGACACACAGCTAGGTGAATGAAAAAGCTTGATTGACTGACTGATAGATTCAGAAACAGACCGGCAGACCGCATGCATACATACATGCATACAGGTGTACCTATATCTGATATATGTCTAATGAGATAATAGAGAGAGAGAGAGAGACAGCGAGAGAGAGAGAGAGAGCGAGCGAGCGAGCGAGCGAGCGAGAGAGAGAGAAAGAAGGGCAGAGAGAGTGAAACACTCATGCTGTTCATGCATGGTGACTGCTGTTAGCATGCGTCGGTAGGAGTACGTGTTGTCCTACGATGATCAAGTTCGACGTTCAAGCAACTACGGGTCACACTATAAGCATTACTATTATTTCTCGTGCGATTCGTAGGAGAAGGGAGTCTTGGAGAATTTGAGTCTATTACTCCTCCGAAGCTCTCCTGTTGCGCCATTCGGATGCAAGGTTGAGCCATGAAGAAGGTTTCCCAATCAGACATATTTTCAGTCGCAGAGGCTTCTAGACTAGATGCGATCAACCACCAGATCGAAAACAGACATCCTCACTAAATCCAAACCCTCAAGACATTTAGACCGAGATTACTGCACGAAACAGGACCTGAGTCTTGGGTACAAGAGTGAGGTACTGCAATGGTCCCCTAAATGGAACCCTGATTTGGGTTTCTTGTTTTAGAACCACCTGTATCGATTTGCCAGGATAAGGTGCACTACACCGACTTTCCACTCCCTGTGGACCTTGCTGACATACTGCGAGAAGGCATTCCTTGGCGTTTGTTTCCATCATTGCGAGTAAAAGGGACAGCATCACTGGCAAACATTGCTAAACGATGTCGCACGACCCCCACTGCGAAAAATTCAGCCTGTGCACTTTTCAAGTGCGATCGAAAACTGCTTGAGGTGACATCTTCGAAGCAGCGCACCAAGCATTTAGACCGGATCTCTCGGGACTTCAATCTTTTACGAGGTGAAGGGCTACAGCGGCTACAGGCCTTCGGTGCTTAGGTCCTCAGAGTGCTTCGCCCATGCCCTTGGGATTGTCCCTTTAGCGTGAAGTACCACATTGCTGCTGACAGGGTGGAGGGAGAGGGTTGAGGCTGAGAGCTCTGATAACAGCGAAGGGACTTGGGTTTGGTGCACAAGAGACTTTGATGTTTGCAAACTACAAGTATTTAGGCTTTAGCGCCTAGCGGGCCTAGCGGGTCGTCTCAAGGTCTGCGCAGAGCTGTCAACGAACACAAGCGCAGCGTGTTCAAATGCACCCAGAAACATCAAACAGCTCGTCTTTTGCCTGCGTCTGGCGTCAGGCATAATTTGATACAGTTGCTGCGCAACTGCAACCACAAAACTTCGGCAAAGGAATGACCTAGATGAACCTAGCCTCTACAAGCGCTCCTGCAACCACCTTTAGGGGCGAGCAGGGCTTCGAACCTCATTTATGAGGCCTTCCAGCGCTGTTGGCAATCTCGCGAGGGAGGCCATGACCTGCGACGCTTGTAATGGGGACAGCTAGCAAGCATTTGCTTGGGTGAAAGGAGAAAGATTGAAGCACTCCGGACCACTCCCTGGGATGGGAATGGCATAGGAAGAATGGGACTGCACACAGCTTTGAACAAGTTTCCCATGAGTGCGGACGCAGGGACCCCAGTATCGATTGAGGCCTGCTGAAAAACACTGGGAAGCCGATATCCAAGAAATGTTCATGAATATCGAACTGGGCCTTGGCAGGCTCTACTCCAACTTGCCAATGTAAAGTATTATCGTAACTCGCATCTCCCCGCCCCCCGCTTTGCATCTCCATTCATCAGCCAAGATGCTGGCTGAACGGAACAGGGACTGCGGTCCGGGATTTGCCGGACAAACCCTGAAAAGTGGAATTCTCGCAAAGCAGGAAAAGGTCAGGTGTCCATCATGCATTTGGCTTGCCGAGCGCTGAGGACTTGAGTCTTCAGCCGATGAACCACCAGCTGATGTGAGCCGTGCCTGTCTGCACGAAGCGCAACATCCAATGCCGTCTGTTTTGATGAGTTCTTCTTTCTCAGCTTAGCACCAGCTTTGATAAGAAGGTCGACAATCTCATGATGACCTAGCTCTGCAGCGACATGAAGAGGGAAGATCTGCTGGGCTCCGCAGGGCGTCCAGAAGATTCGTGGGGCGTTGACATCCTCCGAGAAGCCCTGGGATGCAAGAAAGTCTCGCAATCTGCTGTTGCTTCGACCTTCGATCTCACTGCGCTTCGACCTTGCCCGCTCCGCACCAAGCGCAGCATCGGTGCGCTCTGAGGACTTGAGGGCCCCTTTTGGAGCCTCCTCGAATTGGTCCGCTGCCGCGACTGGTATCTGGGTAGGGGCAATCTGACCCAGCTTGAACATCTGGGCCAAAGACTTGTGAAGCCTGAGCCTAGACGAGACTCACGCTGGGCAAAATGGAAAATGGCTGCAGGCACGAGGAATGTGGCAATTGGTTGGCAGAAGCGCTTGCAGGTTCAGCCCTCAACAACGAGCCCGAAGTTCGGAGTTCACAATGCCCAGCCTCCTACACATAAACTTTGATGGCCACGTGCCGACGGGCGGCTCGAAGTCTAGGGGCACCCAACTCATGGGATCATTGAGAGACAGCTGCTGCCTCGGCAAGCGGATAGGAATCCGAGCATTGTGTAGGCTTCAGATCAGGGAAACTGAAGACAGTTGACATCATTGGGCTTTCAGGACCTGAAAGTGTGGAGCCCAGGGTGGGGCTTTGGGAGTTGGGGTCTCGCTTCGAGGCTTTCTCAAGTTGTGGGTTGTGGGCAATGTTGAAGGGCGTCAAGGCCACGATGCCTTTGTCACTTCAGGGTTGCAAGTTCCTGCATGATGCTTGCAAATTCAGTGTATCGTTCGGAAGCAGAACTCCAGGACACCAGGGTTGAGGAATTCCGAAGACTCTCGGATTCAGGAATTCCTGAACTTGCGGAACACAGGTTGAGGACGGATCGTCGAGGCCATGCCGACTGGGTTTAAATTTTAGGGCGGGCAGGTTGCATTGCATTTGCAGCTTAGCACAACAGAGCCGTGCAAGCAGAACAAGAAAACCAACAGTGCGCGTGCTACCACCCACCCATGCGTGTGTGTCTGTGTGTCTGTGTGTCTGTGTGTCTGTGTGTCTGTGTGTCTGTGTGTCTGTGTGTCTGTGTGTCTGTGTGTCTGTGTGTCTGTGTGTCTGTGTGTCTGTGTGTCTGTGTGTCTGTGTGTCTGTGTGTCTGTGTGTCTGTGTGTCTGTGTGTCTGTGTGTCTGTGTGTCTGTCTGTGTCTGTCTGTGTCTGTCTGTGTCTGTCTGTGTCTGTCTGTGTGTGTGAGTGTACTTGTTTCTCAATCGTGTAGCTCCGTGTGGGATGTGTGTATCGCGGCCCCGATCCGCACCGCTTACTGCAACCAATCGGCTATTTACTATACGTTCAAGAATGGAGCATGCAGGAAGCAGAGCTCCCTGCGCATGGGCATATTCCGAAGTCGACTGAAGGTTCTTCTTCTGCATCTGGACCACCTGCATTCATCTGCATCTGGGGTTCGGCTGGGGTGTCGGGGTCTGCCCATAAGTTTTGTGGATAGGGTTGAAAGTATCCCTCTGTGACCTCAGATGCCGGGGATGGACCTGTGTGCCACGAGATTTCATGTTGGAGTGCATCGCACTGTCAGCATAGGCATCGTCCAAGCTTTCGAAAATTAGCCATTCCACTTGATGGATGGAGTACCTAGTGGCTAGTTCACCAAGGCATGCGACCCATACCAAACCGCAATTTAGGCGAAGATCACCATCCTGCATCTAATGTTATGTTTCAGTCGATTATAGAATCTTCGAACCTTGAGACTCGCCAGACTGTAAGTGAATACGATGCAGAAATTGAAACGAGACGTGGAGCCGGCGCGAACCGCCGCTGCTCGCTGTGGTGTGAAGCAGCTTTCTAAATTGTTTCTGTCTTTGCGCAGTCCCTTTGAGTGCGAAGTGGGTTCCACGGCCATCGCGGTGCTGCGCACCTTGTGAACCAAAATCGTGTTCCCATCATGAGCTCCTTCTCGCCAGTCGCGGTTCACATCATGCTCGCTGCAGAGTTTTTTCCTTTCGAGTCTTTCCACGCACAGCATGCTAAGCTGCTAAAGCTCAGGCGCCACTGCATCCGCGTCAACGCTTCAGCCGCTCTCGAAGGCATTCGCACGCATGCGTTGGGTCTTCCAAGGAGGCAGGCTAGGCTGATTTCATCGGCGCATGTTCGAGCCCTTTATTTCGCCCAAGACCCCTCTGCATGTCTGGCAGCTCCGACGAAACTGCGCATGGCTGATGTTCGCGACATGCAGAGCTATCGTCCCCCCTGCGTCTTGGAGTACCGCTGCTGGAGGTCCTGTGGTGGCTGGTGTCGGATGCTCTTGCATTGCTTGGCGTCTACGCGCGCAAAATGAGTCAATTGCTGATATATCACCTGCCTCCAACTCTAACTACGCAAAGATAGCTGCATCTGCAACTATTGACGGCTTGGATCCTAAGATGAAATCACAGAGTAGCAGCACCCGAAAGCCGGCAGCCTTGCTCGACGGAACATGAGCCATGACCAAGTAGCGATGGTTCATCTCAATGTCTGAAAACCTGCGTCACAAGGTCAGCACTCCAAGGCACCGTCCAACAATCTGGGCAATCCAAAATCAGGTACAGTAAGAGGACAGTGTTTCAGAACGTGATAAGGTCATTTAACATGTCTAGGCATATAGCATGCGGAACATATTGCATGGCTTGCTACAGTCTTCTTGGAAGAACATTTGGAAGGCACTCGGGGTTGTGGTTGTAAAGTGCAAGTAGTACTGGTAGCGCTCGTTGTCCTAGTCCTCTAGCAGTCGCCGTCGCAGAGCGGCAGTCGGTTGCTGTCCATCATCTTATTATCATTGCTGTTACAAGTAATTTCCACATATTCTTATTGTCATTAGTAATATTAGTGGAGTGGTAGTCGTCGTAGTAGTAGTAGTAGCAGTAGTAGGAGTAGCAGTAGCAGTAGCAGTAGCAGCAGTAGTAGCCGCAGTAGTAGCAGTGGTAGTAGCAGTGGCAGAAGTAGTAGTAGTAGTAGTAGTAGTAGTAGTAGTAGTAGTAGTACTAGTACTAGTATCCCCTCAGGCTATGGGGGGCCTGCCCCCCAAACATGCAGTCCAGACCTTTTTGGGGGGTCTGGATTGCGATTTCACAGGGTGTGGGTCAGGATGCCCGCCGGGTAATTCAGACCT
>BGNK01002684.1:72964-85086 GCA_003297005.1 Symbiodinium sp. clade A Y106
CCTATCCTTTCGCTACTGACGCAGGAGTCGCGGGGGGAATGGGTTGCTATTCGGACTGGGGCAGTTCCGAAAAGAACGGACCTGCAGGTTTTCACGGGAGGGGCATCCATGGGAGCAATCCGCCTAAGCCATGGATCTTTGGATCTATGGTGATTTACGGTGACAGGATTCCGCTATGTTTTTTTTAGAGGCTAAGAGGCGAGAATTAGCGGGGGTCTGGATTGCCAGTTGGAAGGTCTGGATTGCCACCTCCCGGCAATTCAGACCCCAAGCCGTTTTGCGCTCGGGCGCGGGGTCTGAAGTCCCCTAGTNTAGTACTAGTACTAGTACTAGTAGTAGTACTAGTACTAGTACTAGTACTAGTACTAGTACTAGTACTAGTACTAGTACTAGTACTAGTACTAGTACTAGTACTAGTACTAGTACTAGTAGTAGTAGTGGTAGTAGTGGTAGTAGTAGTAGTAGTAGTACGAGGAGGAGAAGAATGAGTAGGAGCAGGAGCAGGAGTAGATGTCGGAGTAGAAGCAGGAGTAGCAGCAGGAGGCGCAGGACTAGAACCAGCGGCAGTAGCAGGAGGAGTGGCAGCACTTGTAATAGTTGCCAATATCGATGGAGAGCCTATTTTCTCTTCGTGACACAGGTGATGACAGCAGTAGTGCTCATGACAACGAGACTTTTGAAACAACAAACATACAGTACCAGCAGCAATTTCAGTTGTAGTCGCCCGCATGACGTCGTCATCATGGCTACGGCTAGTTTGTATCATTCTGACCATGACCGACACTGTTCATGTTGATCACACATTCGAATGGCCATACGTAACTGTATATACTGTATATACTAGAGTACTACTGCATCTCATATCAATCAGGAACGCAGTAACAGCCAGCATGGCAACTGCGAACACCACTGCAAAATGACTCTCTAGAGCCCTGAGCCCGGCTGAAGCCTCAGACCTAGAAATGCAAAAGCTGGAACCGGACAAGGGCAAGCTGGCGCACTTCGTCGCGACATCCGCATCGCCGCGGTTTCGCCAGAACCTGGTCAAGACAGCAGGTGCAGGCCATGCAGTCGTTTCGGTCTCAAAATTCTCGTCTCAGTAGCGTCTAGTCCTTCACGGCTTCAACATCTAAGAGACACACTCTAAATCCTAAACGCGTATCCTGAAAGGGGATGATAGCTAGCACACCCTAAACCCGAAAAGAAGATGTTGGTTGAAAACAGCCCAAGCTCTGAAAGGAGATGGTGGTTTCGAAACCCTACTACCTACTGGGGCAGTAGTAGTTATGGTAGTAGTAGTAGTAGTAGCAGCAGCAGCAGCTGCAGTAGTAGTTGTTGTAGGCAGCACGTGCTAGTAGTATTATTAAATTAGTACTAGTACTAGTACTAGTACCAGTACTAGGCAGTACTGGTACTGGCACTCGTACTCGCAGTCGTAGCACCAGTAGTAGCAGTAGTAGTAGTAGTAGTAGTAGTAGTTGTTGTTGTTGTTGTCGTCGTCGTCGTAGCACTAGTAGTAGTAGTAGTAGTAGCAGCAGCAGTAGTAGTAGTAGTAGGAGTAGGAGTGTAGGTGTAGGTGTAGGTGTAGGAGTAGTAGGAGTAGGAGTAGGAGTCGGAGTGGGAGTGGGAGTGGGAGCAGTAGTAGTTGTAGTAGTCGTCGTCGTCAGTGTTCGTAGTGGTAGTAGTAGAAGAAGCAGTAAGGTGTAGTAGGTGTACGAGGGCAGTAGGGGTAGTCGGCGAGGGGTAGGGGGAGGGGCAGGGGCAGGGGAAGTCTGAGGAGTAGGAGTAGGAGTAGCAGGACTAGTAGGAGAACATCGAAGACGCGAGAAGGCAGTCGCTAGATAGCACAGTAGAGGCAGAATAGGTGCCAATACTAAGACTAATACCGATACTAACTCTAAGGAAAATACCAATATTAATGATCATACGAATATTCATACTAATACTAATACTAGCTAACCAGCGTTATAGAATGGAATGCCAAAGGGATTGCCGAGGCGAAGGCTCCGACTCCTTGCGGCACGCATCTGTGAGCTTCTCCTGCGCGCAAAAGATGTGCTAGTATATGTCTTGGCATGAGAATTGGAATTAGTATTAGTATGAGCATGAGTATTAGTGTTAGTATGAGTATTAGGATTAGTACTAGTGTCAGTATGAGTATTAAACCTAGAGTTACAATTAAAATTACCATGTGCATGACGTGCACCGTAAAGTCGAAGCTCCAGACCCGAGGACCCAAGAAAGAGTGAACAGCAGTGAACAAAGTGCGTCGCCTCTCTCTCACCGAACCAAAGGAATCCGAAAAGACGCGTACCAATTGTTGGCGGGCACCTAGGTCCTCTCATGTCCTGTTGTTTTTGGGGAAGAAATCCTTATACCCATTACCATCATGACAGGCTATGACGGCTAAGAGATGTTCTGCACGGAAGGCAGTGTTTCCCTGCTGGTTGACCTGTGAACAGAGGCCTGCAGTAGAGACTGCATGAATTTTGAACCCTGCAGAACAGCAAACCCTTGATAGCTAGGGACTCGGATGTCACATCCCCTGCAAACTCATCATGACTAAGGATGCTGTGGATCTCTCTAGCGGGATGTGGGCCTTGAAGTCCCGGATGGTGTCGGTCAAGAACACTGGCACTGAATGATTGCTGCCTGCTCGGCTTGCTTCGGGTTCGGGGTTCGGAGCTCAGAGCTTCTGCTAGACTGCGTGAGGAGGGTGGAGGCTTCAGCTTTCCCGAGATCTACACTCTGACCCGATATGGATGTAAACAAGAGCCTGGGACTTTGCGAGCGGGAAGTTCCCACTGCTTCGGCTGCAGGCTGCAGATTCCGTTTCATGACAGCCACCGGAAAATTTGCGGAGACTTCAAAGTCTCGGCTCTCGCAGTGCACCATCTGGGGCACCACTGAAGCTCTCGAAGCCCCAACAGCTAAAGACCCCTTCGAAGTTGGCCTTCCGTGGCCTCAGTGGCTGCTGACCTAGCGGGCGCAACAAGGCTGATGGGCATCATCGTCGGAAATAGGAGTAATTTCTGGTTTGGTTCCGGAGACTGGAGCATGAATTTCCAGTGAACATTGCAAGGTTTCTGTAATAGATGCCACGACGTGAGTTCGGAATGGCCCGCTGCATTTTCGGCATCCGGCTTTGCAACTTAAGGCGAAGGTTTGGGCTTCGGAAGTCGATGACTCGAGAGGCCCCCATCCGCAGGGGCCCCGCCCCTTCTCAGAAACAAACATTGCCTTGACAACCCTTAAGATCCTTTTCATCCTGCCAAGGCACTGAGCCGCAGTCGCGCTGACTCCGAACTCAATCTTGAGGCCCTTTGCCTGAATTCTGCTTGTGTACATACTATGCAGGCTTATTTGTCCAACCTTGTTCATTGGCCCGCATCAAATTGTTGCAGCTTCCGGTTGCCACTGTATCTGCGATGAAGAACGCTACCGAGGTAGTTGCTTATGACAGAGCGCATATCTCTGGCCTAATATTGGGAACAAAGAAGGACGGTGAGCGTGATGATGATGATGATGATCTCATTCAATCGACGCCTCTTGTTCTTACTGCCATTGCTTGGTTGGCGCACCCTGCTTCACATCATTTCTGTCTGACGCGAGGTCTACGAAACCGTCGGGACGCACACAGGAACATCTTATTCATGGAATGTACAGTGGGTCTGTAAAGACTTCGTCCTGGTTAAAACCATGTCCGACGTCCCTTTTTCCGGGGGCAAGCTGAAATCGCAAGTCTGTAGTGTTCTAAGGGGATGAAAGTGCTCTTGGCAAACCCTGAGCCAGTCCCTGGACTTGCTCGGCTGCGCGCCCCAAAGCGCTTGAGGGCTGCGAGGTTCCTCGGGACCGGTGGCATCTGTCTTTGCACAGAGTGTTTTCTCCTTGTTTCGGGGGGAGACTCGAGAACTAAACAGAGGGGAGTCTGGGAAGTGGGGAGTTGAGGACTTCGGCCCTTCGTCCTCTTGTGGATTGGATTCAACGGTAAGAGCTCGGATTCGTAGCTAAACGATGGCTTCAGGTGAGGTCAGGTCTTTGGAAACCACTCGACAACCTTTGAGAATCTCCAAGAAAGATTGGAACCTTGAGAAACAGAAACCAATGCAGTCGAAAGAGACTGGAGAATTTGACACAGAGAAGAATTTAAGAAAGAGGGGCAAACCACTCCAAAGGGAGAAGTTTAACTTGAGTAACCCGCTCGAAAGCAGCTAAAACAACTTAAGAGATTGCTGAGGAAAATGTGAGAAGGAGGAGGAAACCAGTTGAAAAGGCACGGCAAAATTAAGAGACGGGAGCAAACAGCTTGAACGAGATTTATGACTGCAGGACTAAGGAGCTTAGAACTTCCACTTGGCCATACATCTTGAAGTGAATGCTGAATTTAAGCTCCCGAAGAGCTACGGCTTAAAGGCCCCCTTCAGGCGCACTCCTGCGCCCAAGGAGGATTCCGAGCCCCTGGCCGCTGATCTTGCCTCTTCCGCTGGGTGGCGCGGGTCGTGAGGAGCTGACCGGCCTGGTTGGGATTGAACTTGGAAATCGCAGTCATCAGCACGGCGATCATGACCATGAAACCACATCACACGCTGAAAGGGGACTCACGAAGAAGCGTCTCTACTGTAACGAGCCGCTGCGAAATCAACTCGCAGCAAGAACTATCACAGCAAGAACCACGCCATAGGGGCCATGGTATTCCCGCCTGCGCCTGCCAGCCTTCAGGAGGAGGCTTCCGCTGCGCCTGCACATCTTTAAGCTAGATCGAGAGCTTCAGAGGTGCTGCGTAGATTCATGGGGTGCTTTGTTCATTGGCGATGCATGCGCCTGCAGGCAACATATTATGACGACCGTCTCTTCAGTTCGAGGGCATGGTCGGAAGTTGGACAGTGCTAGCCGACCACTCCGAGAAGCATGACAACACAACGCAGGATACTCTCTCGTGCTTGAGTGAGACATGCCACCAGCCTAGCCACGAATGAACATCTTGACGCTCAGCCTAAACATCAAGTCCTCAGCTGTGTGCTAAGTTAGCGACACACCCGTAACTAAGCCTGCGAGTCGCATCGGTGTAGGTCAGTTGTCTTGTGGGTGGTGTAGGGAGGGTGTAGCGCTGTAACATAATGCCACGTGCGCACAGAAAAGGACAGCAAAAACATGGCAAAGCAAGCTACTGAAGCTTCACCCTCTGGCTTTCTGAGTGCCCTGAGCTCAGCTTTCCAGCGGGTCTTTGGCGTTTAGATTTTGGGAATCCGTTCGCCTTTTGCCGATTACAATCACAAATGACAGGGCCACGTTGCTGTCGTGACATGCTTGAACATGAATTGTGCCATGTAGTAGCATGTGACGTCTGGGCCTGAATCCACAAATTGAAAGGCCGAAGTGTACTACGGGCAGTTTCACCTTGTCTTTCTGGTATTAAGGAACCATACCGCAAAAGCCCAAGCTGCTTTAAAGTAGCGACGCTGGCTTTTTCGCTGCTTGAACGTGGCGCTTCGGCTGCATCTTCGCCGCTTGGAGCTTACGGGTTCGGGCGGAGACTCTTCAAAGGCAGGATTTCTCAAGCTAGCCGTTAGGGATGCCCTGGAATCTTAATCCTTTAGCCTGACAGCTTGGTCTCTACTCTCCTTCGACACGTGAAAACACTCCTCACCTTTTATCCCGGGGTTGCGGATCGGCTTAAAGCACCAAGTCCTAGAGCGTTACAGACCGATGCTGCTTCGGGGCTCGTGCTTACTCCCACGCCTGGCACCAGAGTCTCAACTAAGACCAGATCTTCGTGGAGTAGCGCGAGAATAGTTAGATTTTATATACATGTATAAGGGCCTCAGTGCCTGAGCGCCATCTTGTATCCGCCTTTTTGGCTGCTTGCAGGAAGGGTTGCGGGCTTGGGGCACTTGGTGCTTTTATTTTAAGTTTCAAGTTGCTTCGCTCGTAACTGGCAAGTCTGGGAAGCAGCCTCGGGCCTCGCTAATTCGGACAGAACGTCGCTGCACCTGCAATAGCTTTGTACAACCGTGCGCACAAAGCCGCGGGTGGCGCAGTCAGCGCTTCTGTCAGAATCCGTAGTCAGGATTCCACATCCACATATTGTCGACATGAGCTTCGGGCTTTGGAAACCACTGCCGAAGAGCCACCCTTCTTGAACAGATGTAGGGAACTGCTCCCTTGAGTGGCTTCCCCAAGTACGGAGTTTTGCTCAGGAGCCGATTGTGCGGCTTTGGTTGGTTTGGGGCTCACAGCTTTGGCTCTGAGTGGTCGATGGGTTTTGGCTTCCAGGTTCGGTCGGATCTCATCGAAGGAAGCTGAGTGCAGCAGTAAATGCTACGGCTGCTACGAGATTTTAAGTGTAGTCTGATATGATATAGTAATCTTCTGAATCTATATATGGACCGTATAGGAGCAAAATTACTCGGTCTTCAGGTTTGCCAGCGGCTCGCGATCACTGAGGCGCGATTGCCCACTCAAGGCTTTGGCTGCGCATGCGGTGGAAAAGTCTGGAGCAGCAGTGTCAACGGCTCTCTCACCGCAAAGGTTGATGTGGAATTGCTCTTCTGACTTCAACAACCCAAGTGAACAAGTCCTAATGAGGACATCAAGCTGAAAAAAACAGCAGATGTCATCCGGATACCAATGACAAGAAGAAGAACCACACTGTATGCGTTTGTGCGCATTTTGCCTGGAGGCTATCAGGGTTTGCGGTCTTTGGCGATGTAACTACCAGGTATTCAAAGCGAGGGAACTCCGAGCCACCACCACTGCACGCCTCGCAGAAGGTATGAGATTTTCGCATCCACAGAGCTCTCGGAGCAGAGTGAATTTACGATGCTCGCTGGACCCTTTCATACCGACATATACGAGTACTGACACAGGACCACGTGCTCAGATTGCCACAAAGGTTCGACCGTGCGACCCCACAGCTGATCACAGGGACCAGTCAAGCAAGAATGGGAAACAAACGCCGAGCTGAGAGGAGGCAACGAAGCAAATGATGTCTTCTCAGAAAACACCACATGGAAAAAGGAATCCAGAAAGAACCCCAGGCGATCGGACTGATTCAATGGCACACTCCGGACGAGCACCTGTGCTGATCAAGACTACCGAAGCAGCATTCCTTTAGGCTCTACCCTTGTGATCTGGGGGAGATGCATGTGCTGCACCGGACATACTTCCCCAAAAGTTGTTCTCTGTTGGCGGCTGCTCTGTGGGTGCTGCACAAGCAAGGCATCTGTACAACTTGCAAGGCTTGGCTGCTCCGCTGGGTTCTTGCAGCATCTGACGCAGTGTCAGACCGCACAGAGGGCAAGCCGGGACCAAATGCTTCCGTCTAGTCCTGAATGAACCTCCATTGCGTGCAGATTTACAGACCCGATCGTTCGGGTTGTCAACCGGTGTGTAGGCGAGACAGTTAGCACTGGAGCGACTAGAACAGGGTTTCCGTGACTTCTTGAAAGAACTACATACATACTGGCTGCAACCGACCATTGTTGTGCGTTGAAGTTCCTGCATACGGTGGGAAGCTGTCCGAATCAGGACACACCACATCAGTTGTGGCAACGGGGGGGGCCGGCTGGACGGGACGTCGTGATTCCTCAGTCAACCTCAGAAGCAGCAGCTCCGTTTCGCAGGAGCCAGGATGGCCCGCTGGCACCTGCACAAGGCTTATCTCGACAATCCCAAATGCTAGAGTAGTAGCGCAAGATGACCACACTTGTAGAAAGCAGGTCAACTCAATATGAGAAAATCCAAACAAACGAGTTGCCCAACCTGCTGCTGTGGGCCCAAGGGCGAATGCTGCAGGCCGTGCGGGTGGGGTGGCGCGGCTCCGACGTCGCACGGCGGCCACGGCCTGCGAGATAGCGAATTAAGTCTTACAAGGCGCACAAGCGTGCTTGCAGACTTGCGCTGCGCAGACCAAATTCCCGAGCTTCAGCTCCTGACATGAGGTTCATGCGATTTTGGCCTTGCGAACTCAGAACTTCCGGAGCGGAGCTGAGGAGGCAGAGTTTGCCCAAAAGACATGCAACCCTATCCTTCCCAACAATCGCCACGCCCCAAGCCACATTTATTTCGAGCAGTTTCACAACATGGACGACCCAACAAGGGAGCACCCAGAGACTATATCCCTTTATTAAGGAATATTCCTGAAAACAGATGATGAGGGATCCTACCATACTTTAAGGTTTATTCCTTAACTGCCTACCTTTGGTGAGTAGGGAATGGAAGAATGGCAGTAATAGTAGTTGTAATTGTACCCCATTCCTCCATTCTCTACTAACCAAAGGTAAGACTAAGGGTTCCTTAAATCATATTAGGGATCCTACTATAATTTAGGGTATATTCGTTAACTAGGGTATTCCTTAAATCATATTCGGGATCCTACTATAATTTCAGGTATATTCCTTAATTAAGGGATATTAGAATCCCCTAAACCCTAAACCCTATAAATCCCTTAAAGGACCCCTTAAGGAACCCTAGGTGCTCCCAAAAAGGAACGAACAAAGGGCCGGGCCTGGCCTCACCGGCCAGCAGGCCGAGGCCCGGCTTCTTCAAGGCCTTGGGAGCCTCTCCTGGCGCACTTTGGGCTCTTTAGGGTTTATAGGATTTAGGATTTAGGGTTTAGGATTTAGGGTTTAGGGTTTAGGGTTTAGGGTTTAGGGGTTTAGGGGTTTAGGGGTTTAGGGGTTTGGGGGTTTAGGGGTTTAGGGGTTTGGGGGTTTAGGGGTTTGGGGGTTTTGGGGGTTTGGGGGTTTGGGGGTTTAGGGGTTTAGGGGTTTCTGGGCTTTTTTAAGGGCCTATTTTCCGTCTGCACAAGAGTCTATGCTACGAAAAGCCCACATGGGGCAGGCAGATGCTCGTGGTTTAGGGTTTAAGGTTTGGGCTTTAGAGCTTCTGGGGTTAAGGCTTGAGGTTTAGAAGGCACTGGGTTCAGGGCTTCAGCTTTAAGACTCAGGCTTTTAGTTTATGAAAAGGTTCAGGGTATGAGACTTAGGGCTGGGAGTTCTGGGCTTCGGTTTGATACAGCTTACGAGTAGGCTTTCTTTTGCATGTTGGGTGGGACTTCCTGATCCTATTACCAAGATGCCGGCAGCAGTACACCAAGGGCTCTGATGCTGCGATCTTCCTCAATACTGCTGCAATCATCTCAACACTTATTTCACTAGGCATTTGAGGCCCGGCAGCTGCGGGGCAAAGGATGCTTGGTACAGGATGTGTCTGAAGTTCCGGGACGCCCCAAGCACGGGATACCGAACTCGCCAAGTATGATGACCGGCATTTCAGCAGCTCAAGCGGCTAAAGTCTTCAGTCTGTTCCGAACTGAAAGGCCGCTCTCCCTGCTCTGACACATCGAAACGCGTGAAAGCTGCTCGCGGTGGCTTCTCTTCTCTACGTTTTGCATACACTTAGATATCGAACCGAAACGTTTCTCCAGAGTCTGGAAATGCAAAGACAAAATCTCGACTTGGCAGTAACGCTCCTCGAGACAGCCCGAGTCTACGGATACGCCTCTTCGACAAAAACTATGACACCCTCAATGATTTCTCAACATCTCTGTGGGTGAGCTCCATACTTCAGCCATCTGCTGATTAGATCCGCGAACCCCAGAGCCCCCACTGAGTAGCCGACTGGGTCCTGCATCTTCTGGGGCAGACTTCTCCTCCTGCACATTGCAGGGCCAAGGGCGGATTCAGTTGACTTGACACCTTTGCACTCCACCGCTTCGGCTGAGGCACCTGAAGACGGAAACTTACCTCGATAGGGCCCCTTGCCTGCAAAACACCAGACATCAAACACGTCGTCCGGTCCGATATGGTGCACTGGCACTGGCCGACCACCATCAATCTTCAGTTCGGGACTATGACCCCGCTGACACTCAACCTCGCAGTACAAACACGAAGCCACTTGCACTCCACCTTGCCAGGCGTAGGCATCTTGGGGCTGGAGACACGCTGCCTGGGGATTTTGATGTGCCGAGAACGAATGTGACGTCTGCATCCGAAACCCTCCGCAGAGGCGCCACGGAGTCTTGCCCCTCAAGTGGGGAAATATTCGTCCATAGCAACGTGCACCCAAGAAAAAGCAAGGAGCTATCGCCACCCAGGCTTCTACCAGCACCACCACCACCATCAGTATCATCAGAGGCTCGCGCTGAGATCTGCCGGGATTCCAGCGATCTCCGGGCTGCCAGGCCCTCGGTCCTCAAAAAATTCCCTGTCCCGCATACTGAGCCCCAGGCTCCTCCCGATTTGCAGCGACCACACCTGGGCTTGTGGAGGCTTCCGATCTTCGGGTTGCAGGCTTGAGATCTTAAGGATTTCGGATAGACTACATGCTCAAGATTTCAGGATGTTCGGCTGTGTGGGCTGAGGATGTTAAACGTTACTTCGAACCTCGAAGCTCGCAAGAGAAGAGAATCAGAATCATTACCAGTCCCTTGCGAAAGTCCGCATGAGCTGAGCCGGGCCTGCAACGGCTTCCAGGCGCAACTTTCTCGGCTGCTCCTTGGGTCTGCATGTGTGTTTCGATTCCGTCTCGAGGTGTGCGATGAGCGAGAAGCCACAAGAATCTGGGTCTCACGTCCGCCGTAAATGAGCATGACACGGATAAATACTTTTACCACGACGACTACTACTACTCCTCCTCCTACTCCTACTCCTACTCAAGGTCCTACTCCTATTCCTACTGCTACTGCTACTACTGCTACTACTGCTACTACTGCCACTACTGCTACTACTGCTACTACTGCTACTACTGCTGCTGCTGCTCCTCCTACTACTACTACTACCACTACTACCACTACCACTACCACCACCACTACCACTACCACCACCACTACCACTACCACTACCACTACCACTACCACTACCACTACCACTACCACTACCACTACTACTACTACTGCTTCTGCTTCTACTGTACTGCTGCTACTGCTGCTACTGCTGCTACTGCTGCTACGGCTATCCACCACTACTACCTACTACTACTACCACGACAACCACTACTACTACTACTACGACTGCTACTACTACTACTGCTACTACTACTACTACTGCTAGTACTACTACTGCTACTACTACTACTACTACGACTACGACTACTGCCAGTTGCTACCAGAAGCATGAGTCCCACATCTGCAGAACAGAGCAGTCTTCCGGTTGTAGTCTCAAATGAAACTCCGATCACAATCAAGAACCCGAAACTAAACCTGCCCCCCCCAAGCTCAGTCGCAACCTTCGACACGGTCCAATCTTCCGAACCCTCAGGCAGCGGCAACGACTTCACGCCAGGATGCCTGCACTGCGAGCCAACAGGAGCCCAGAACCGATTCAAATTCACTTGCGCTGCCTGGGTTGTGTTTTCTTCAGATGAAGTCAGGGAGTCAAGGCCTCGGAATTTATGGCAGGACAGAACCGCGCTACACTGATTGATGTAACTACGGGGACACCCGTTCGACTTTACTAATTGGTTGACTTCTCGATGCTCAAGAAAGGGCCTTCTCAAGCAGGGCCTGCAGTCAACGAGCTCTGGCTTCGCTTGAATCGGCCACCTTGACCTGCACTTAGCCTCGCGCGATTGCAAAGAATGCCGGGACTTCGAACCACGTGCTGCTTTAGGCTGATGAAGTTTGCTCGGGCTGTAGAGGCTGGTGGCCGACAAGATTTGAACAGAAGTCTCCTGAAAGCCACACAGATTGCGTGCCGAAAGAGCTCAAACCACAACTCTCAAACGCTCAGACCCAAACCCCAGGTTGCCCGACACACCCAGAAAAGCTATGCAATGAAAGGAAAGGAACCTCCAGGGATCCGCTGAAGTCCTCCAGGCAACGAGAACTATCACCATGGAATGCAACAGGAAGTTATGAGCAACGTGTCGGTGATGGTGACGATGATGAGTCTTATGATACTGTAATGTGGTGGCAATTACGGTGATGACCATGATGGCAAGGATGGTCTTCACGATATCATTGCGATAGCCAGCAGCAGCAGGAGCAGGAGCAATCAGGAGCAACCAGCAGGAGCAGGAGCAGGAGCAGGAGCAGGAGCAGCAGGAGCAGCAGGAGCAGCAGGAGCAGGAGCAGGAGCAGGAGCAGCAGGAGCAGCAGGAGCAGGAGCAGCAGGAGCAGGAGC
>BGNK01002685.1:0-55663 GCA_003297005.1 Symbiodinium sp. clade A Y106
GTGTGGCTGTGTGGCTGCGTGGCTGTGTGGCTGTGTGGCTGTGTGGCTCTGTGGCTCTGTGGCTCTGTGGCTCTGTGGCTCTGTGGCTCTGTGGCTCTGTGGCTGTGTGGCTGTGTGGCTCTGTGGCTCTGTGGCTCTGTGGCTCTGTGTCTCTGTGTCTCTGTGTCTCTGTGTCTCTGTGTCTCTGTGTCTCTGTGTCTCTGTCTCTGTCTCTGTCTCTGTCTCTGTCTCTGTCTGTCTGTCTGTGTGTGTGTGTTTGTGTGTGTGTGTAACGAACCTGGGTTCGGGGTTCAGGGCTCATACAGCTGTTCACGGGGCTCTAGACGTCCTCCAAAAAGAAGGAAACATTCGGGAGGAATCGTGTAAGAGAACTCTGCTCTTCACTTCTTGAAGATGTAGGCTGTGGGCCAACTGAGCTTCGGAGGCACGCAAGATGGGCCTTTCTCATAAATCGGGGCCCCAGCTCGAGCATGTGGCGCTTTGCATTGAATCCTTGCAGCTAGCAGCCGCAGAAGGGACCCGACTCATTTCGGAGAAACTCCCACATGGAACGGAGAGCCATCTGTTGGACTCGAAAACATGCGGTAAATGCGGTTGCTTTCCTCCGGACTCCTGGGCAGTTCTTGAGTCTGAGTCCCAAGGAAGGCCCGGGCTCTTCGGCCCTTTGAGCACTATGCAGGCTATGCCTCCCTAGCAAAAAGACCCACAATGACGAATCATGCTGCAACGTGCTGTAACTCTGTCTTCCGGGCAGCCAGGCTGCCGGTTGAGGCATCGGCACGTTCGGGCTTTCTGGGCTTTAAGGATCTGCGACAGCCTGCTTTGTGGGTCCTTCTTCTGGCCTACCACACTGACTCCACCCTTCCTCGCTCGCCTAGGTACCTAGCGCCTTCTGCTGCGGTGACCACCAGTCACGTGCAGCCCTACAGCCGCAGCAAGCGCAGATAGGGTTGTGGCGGATGGTCGGAGGGCACTTGCCTGGCAACATCTGCGTCCGTCAGGGCCTAAGACTTCCGACCAAGAACTGAAATTTTGGATAGTTTTGCTGCTGTCCGAAGTAAGAGAGCCACCTTCAACTGGATTCTGGCTCACAGGCTTGGCAGACGCTGAATCGCGCGGCGAAAGCTTCGGGCTTGGGCCTATGATAATTCCACTAATGCCTCAACGCTTTAGGGCTTTAGGGTCTCATTCATAAGCACGCATTACGACAATGGCTAGCAGGCGGAAAATAAATCCCAACGGTTTTGGGGGGTTCCGGTCGGATTTGAAGGACCTGGGTCGACAAAACCGCAAAGAAACAAATAGACAGAGCAACCTCATGCTGGATTTTTGCAAGTCTGTCACCCTCATCCTTGAATCCCAAATTTAACACCTGGCTTCTGAACCCCAAACCCTGAGCCATACAACCGATGTCATGAACCCATAATTCTCAAGACTTCTTGCGATTTAGTCTGCACGTTCTTGGGCCGCTGGATTTCGGTACTTGTCAGAAGACTACACGGCCTTGCCAGTTGTAAGCTGCAAGGGTTTCAGACTCTTCCCAGAGCCTATAGGAAAGATTTCAACACTTGGGGTTCGGGATTTAGGTTACAGTCCCAATCCCGAACACTGAACAGGTCGATGTCCATCTCGAAGCTCTCAGAACTCCATTCCATTCATTCAATCCCCAAAGCGTTCTAGCAAACTGCTGCTTTTTATGCATCACGAACCAAATGCCTTCGCTAGGCGCTGGTTGTGCTGGACTCATTCACTCTAAACCTTAACTTAAGTCCAAACCACAAACCCAAATCCTGAAGCCTAAACCACGGAGAGTCCTCAGAAAGCTTGAAGGCCAACCCTAGATCCGAAGCGAAACTGGAAAGTTGAAGTCTTTCATGTTTAGGGCACCACGCAAAACTCAAACTGGCGACAGTGTTGGGGTTGGGGCGCGCAGGGCTCGTGTCCTCACCGGTTCACCTGAGACCCTCTAAGACTCTAAGACCATTCCCGAAGTTGCAACATATCCGGGCGGGCCCAGGGAGTAGCAGCACCAGCAATTTACCAGGTGCAGGCCTCGGCAGGGTTTTGTCGAGGGCTTTTTGGGCAGCCCAGTTCGGCTGAGCTTCTGTTCTTCCAACCTATAAGCACTACGCCCCAAAAGCCCGATCAAGCGAGGTTACCTGGTGCTTTTGGGGCCAGGTGCTCCAGCCTGCGAAACCTGACACTGGTACAACCTTAAGCCGAATCCCAAGAAAAACCGGACTTCGGGCTCCGGACAGAGACCCGACTCGAGCTCTGGGCAGCCAGTGCTGAAGGAGTACCTGGCTGGCCAGGCTCAGCAACCTGCAAGAAGGGCGACTGAGTTGCGCTCCAACCTCGTCCCTATCCCAAACCTCTCCCGGGTCACTCGAAGCAACAACACCGACAGTAGGTGTCAGCACAGCTGTAAGGCCATCGCAACCGGAGTCCCGCGCAACCTCGGTATCGAGCCCCGAGGGTACGATGTTGAGAGAGTGGAGCATATGGAGGCACGATATCGAGTCGAAACATGTATTTGCATGCATTCGTGGTTCGTGTACAATACCGCATGATATTCTAGAGTTGCTTGCACCGTCGCGTGCGCCATTCTATCTTGGTGCATCTACCATGGAATGGTATATCTCAGTGGTACATGACTAGACCTTATCGCACCTTCGAAATGCAGGCATATACGATGTTGCATGCATATGTATGTACGTACACACACATGACAAACCGGACATGCTGGTACATATTCGTATCCATACTCATATATACACACAAGATACATACGAGTGTACGTACATACACATCTGTGTGTACATATATATATATATCTATTTATTTGTTTATAGATCTATATGTGTATGCAGACGTATACGTACATGCATGTGTACGTCTATATGTATACGCATGTACATAACACATGTGTATATATATATATACACACCGACACATCTATATATATATGTGCATATATATATACGTATATATCTATGTCTATGTGAATGAATATATATATATATATTCATTTTTTATATGTATGTATTTATTGAGCTAGTTATCTATCTACTTTCTATCGTTGATTGGCTTAGCTCTTGGAATATTCTGTGCATGAGACATACATGCATGCAGTTATGCATACTTGCATGCATACCTACCTACCTACCTGCCTACCTACCTGGCTACCTGCCTACCCACCTACTTGCCCAGCTACCTATCTGAATCTACCTATCTACCTACATACATACATGCCTGCATACCTGCCTGCCGGCCGAATGCCCAGCTACCGACCCATACCTACCCCTCGCACGCACTCATGAAGGCACCCCGCCCGCAAACATAACCTAACCTAACATCACATCACAACACATCTATAAAATAATACAATATATATTCTAGTAACACGTAACATACCAAAATGCGACATACAAAACATACACTACATACAGTACATACAGTACATACATTGCATACATTTCATACATTACGCACAGTACATACATTTCATACAATACATGACTTACATGCACTACATACATTACATACACTACATGCAGTACATACCTTATATACATACATTGCATACAACATTGCCTACATATGCCCTGCAGAACATATAATGCAACATTTCTGATTGTGTTCGCTCGAAATCTGTAGTGCCATCTTTCGCACGACGTGATATTACCGCGTCTCATTTGTCATATACCACATACCACTCGCATATATATATATATATATATAGATAGATAGATAGATAGATATATATATATATACATACATACATACATATATAGACATATAGATGCCTTGTATGTATCCATATATATATACATATATATATATATATACATATATATATACATATATATGTGTGTGTGTGTAGATGTGTGTGTATGCGCCTGTGTGCGCCGATAATCTAAGTGCTCATACACAAACAGGTACGAGGGCTTATGTCTGGGGCCGAGGGTACAGTGTTCAGAGCTCGTCCGTCCTCGCTTGCTCGACGGCTCAGGCCGCTTCAGCTAAACCACACAAGAAACAAGAACAGTGGGATTCAGGATTTTCTGCCCGGGGACTAGAGACTGCAGTGTCCAGGTCGAGGATCTACTTGAGCTCTCTCGAAGGACTTTTTCCAAAGAGCCTAAAACGGCCCGGCCGACCTGCAACTTACATCCGAAACTCGAAAACCAAGCTGGCGATCTCTGGTTTAAGACTTACTTTCGGAGGCTCTCGTTGCAACCGACCCGGGGACTGGACAGCACCAGCAGGGGATGAAAGGTGTGATGAGGCTCTTGTCGATGGTCCGGAGACCTGGGTAGCGCTGGGAGTTCGGACAGAGGTCTCGGAGGGCAGCGATGGTGACGTCTGGGATCATGCTCGAGACCCTGATCTGAGCCACCTGGGCCTTGAGGTGGCCTATCATCTGGGCGCAGACTTCAGGGTGAAGGGCCCAGCCGGCTTTCACAATTTACTCCACGTCGTGGCTCCGGGGCCCCTGCGTGACTGCGACTTCTTTACCTTGCTGTCTCCCGGGAGGGGAATGCCGCCGACTGGACCTGGCAGCTTTGCAGAAGCCTTTCAGCTTAAGTCCTCGACTGAGGTGCTTGTTCCACCTCGGAAGGCATCTGCCTAAGCACTCGACACTTGTTTATCATACGAAGACGACCATACCTAAACTCTTGTCAGATTGTCCATCACACGAAACCAACATGACCAAATGCACACACAAAACGAGAACAGGACAGAACTTGAACCCATTTGTTGAAAGCCCCAGGGCTGAGGATAAAGTGCAGTACTGACAAGGATTGAGACTCAGGCATGCCATTTCAGTCCCCGCACCACGAGAATGTTGGGTTGCTGGTGGCATTTGGATCGTTCAGTGTTGCGGAGTAAGAGCTGCTAAGGGCGATTGAACTCGCTTAGGGCTTTGCGCCTCCGTTGAGATTTGGACGGAACCAAACAGCCCAAGCCTCGACAAATCCCCAGAAGCCCAAGCCGGCGGGACCACAACAGTCCCAACCACAGCAGATGCAGCGGGGATCGCCTCTCCAATCGAAGGAGGGGAGCCCTTGAGCTAGCTATCTAATGTCTTCGTCTTCAGGTTGGTTCACCGTCCAATTCCTGGAAACTTGAGGCGTGAGGCGTTTTTCTAGTAGTGGGAGTAGGAGTAAGGAGTAGGAGTAGGAGTGGAGTCGGAGTAGGAGTAGGAGGAGGAGTAGGAGCAGGAGGAGGAGGGGTAGGGGCAGGGGTAGGGGTCGGGGTCGGGGTCGGGGTAGTACGGGCAGGGGGGGCAGGGGTCGGGGTAGGGNAGTAGCAGTAGCAGTAGCAGTAGCAGTAGCAGTAGCAGTAGCAGTAGCAGTAGCAGTAGCAGTAGTAGTAGTAGTAGTAGTAGTAGTAGTAGTAGTAGTAGTAGTAGTAGTAGTAGTAGCAGAAGTGGGAGTGGTGGCAGTGGCAGTAGCAGCAGCAGCAGTAGTAGCAGTAGTAGCAGTAGTAGCAGTAGTAGCAGTAGTAGTAGTAGTAGTAGTAGTAGAAGTAGAAGTAGAAGCAGAAGTAGAAGTGGAAGTAGATTTAGAAGTAGATTTAGAAGTAGAAGTAGATTTAGAAGTAGGAGTAGTAGTAGTAGCAGTAGTAGCAGTAGTAGCAGTAGTAGCAGTAGTAGCAGTAGTAGTAGTAGTAGTAGTAAGAGTAAGAGTAAGAGTAAGAGTAAGAGTAAGAGTAAGAGTAAGAGTAGCCGTAGTAGGTAGCAGGTAGTAGTAAGTACTGAGTACTAAGTAGTAAGTAGTAGCCATCACTCAGCAATGCCAAGACAACATCATCACCACCATCACCACTCACCACCACTGTACCGGCCCCGGCAGCAGCACCGGCAGCATCAAGAATCTATGACATCTCGGCCTTGCTGTGCAGGCCCGCGGCAAAAGCAGACGCAGCAACAGCACCTTCGGCCATGTTGTAAGTTGGCTTGCGAGTTTCAGGGCGTGCTTCGAGAGCTTGGACTTGGGACTAGTTGAAGACTTGAGCTTCAGAGTTGAAGGCTGTTGGAGTCTGGAGAGCTGAAGCCCGAAGCTCTAAACCTGGCCCCAGTCGAAGGGTTCAGGACATTGAGTTTACGTCGAGGGACCTTCAGACTCAGGTGATCTCAGGGGTTTGGATGAAGCATAGTGCAGCCCTGAAGCACGAAAATCCTACGTCCTACATCACCCAAACGTAAACCCGCCCTGCGGAGATGGATGTGCTCGCCATTTTCTGAACAGTTCCCCAGAACTCCGGAACACGCCCGATGAAGCCTTAAGAGGCCTAGATCCCCAACCCCTAAATTTTTCTATAGACCTAGACGGCACGAGAAGGCCAACAGAAAGATGGATCAAGAAACCAGGATCAGGACCTGGACTCTGACTCTTGAGCCTACACCCTGACCCGGAAGCACAGCCGCAAAGAATCACCCATAATCTGAAACCCTACGTAGCCCTAGAGAAACCCTCATTCCTGAAACCTTACGAAACCCTTGGCTGCTGAGGCGCTCGTCCACCGTGCCACAGCAGAAGCGGGTGTCCTTCTCGCGGCAGGGCGTCCTGACGTGTGAAAAATTGGGGTGGGGTGCTCAGGCTTTGGCCAGTCATGCCACTCCCACTCCTGGGCATGCAGTGAACCTGTCGGAAAGTCTGAGGGCTCCAAGTCGTGTGACCTTCAACGGTCCTGTAAGGACTTCACGCAAGGTTTGGGAGCAGCTCTGAGAAAGATTTGTGAATTTGGGCCTCTATCATGATCATGGGCTCTGATTGACACCGGCAAACCAGGCGGACGTGCCCTGTGGCCTCATAAAGCAAGTTGCATCCCAGTCGGATACTGATTTGTCGCAGGGCTAAGGATCTCGAGAAACACTACTCCACTCAAGACATGGGTATACTGATCCAGTCCAGGAAGAGCGTTGCGCTTGCGTTCCGCACGGACTCGGAGGGTTTGTCTGGGTTGCAGGGTTAGGCCTTTCCTTGTACTACACCCCATGATAAGCCCTCCCTGAGGCTTGAAAGTAGGTGCACGTGAAACGAGCCGGAAACCTGAAGCCTCAATCCTAAACCCAGAGCTAGCCATGGCAGACCTCATATAACTTTGCCAGCGGCACGAGTTCAAGTACGTGTTGAAACAAAGGCAGTTGAAGGTGACGCCTGGCCAACCAGTATCACTTAGAGTCTTGGGTTCGGGGCTTTAGATCAATGTTCCGTTCAGACTTCAAGGCTGGAGGAATACAGGCGTGCTGCGATTCACAGTTGCAGTCGGCAACACAAGCCTGGCCATGCAAAATAGAGACTCGCCACATCATTGCTCGGCTCTCGCGAGGTCGATGCGTGGAGTGCGCTGAACTTCAGTGTGCAATTGGATCAACTTCTGTTGAGGAGGAGCATGGCGCATTCTACTCGATCTGTATCTGGCAGACCCGCTTTCCCTAGATGTTGGACAACCCTCGCCCTGTCATAGGGCTTTTCACTAAAGGCCAGCGAGGGTTCAGCCTTCCGGCAGTGCAATCGAGCGATCCTGCTGTATCCCGGGGCTCTTCTGGATCCTCTGGCCATTTTAACTGCGTGCTCGGATCGCAAAACTATCGTACTTGGTTCGGTTGACATACTGTAAACTTCCTGTATGCGTAACCCAACCTCTGTGTGGCTTGACGTGAACGGGCTTTAGCACCGCAAGAGAGGGTGGGGGTGTGCATGTTGCCTGAGTCCGCTGCAGCAACAGCAGTGCAGGCCAAAGATTAAGTATGAATCCACCTGGCCCGTTGTCTTCACCTCCGAAAACGAATGAAAGCAGAGGGATCCGGGTCTGTCTTCGAAATGTGTCCGCCTGGGGCAGCGCGGAAGTGCCGGCAGCCCGCGCCGACGCAGCAGCACCACCAACACCACCTCGAGAAGACAAGCAACGTTATTACCCGTTTTCTCAGTGATTGCAGTTGCAGGTTGCAGGGTTTATACGACGAGCAGGTTTGATTAAATTACAACGGGTACTTAGACTGACATCTGCCGGTCCAAAGCTTCCATGTGCATTTCGAAAAGATGCATGGCGTGATGTCTTGTTTCGCTCTTGAACTAGACACCAAAAATGCATAGCGTGGGACTTGTGAACAGCATCGAGAAGAAGCATGCTTCACCCATGTGAGCTGTGCCTTTCACCAATGTACTTGCATGGAGTCAGATCATCAGGTCCAGCCACCATGGCAGCAAATATCACTGAAACATGAGCAGTGCTGCATGTACGTAACACAGAACACGGCGTGCATGAAGCTGTCAGTCCCCTTGCGGCATCGGACTGCGCCACTGAGAAACGGGAACCGCTGGCCACTAGTCCAAGACGTGCATTGCAGCACGCAGCCAGGGGTCCAGCAGCCACAAGGCTTGCAGCAAAACCAACCAGCACCAGCACATGAACAAAAGCTGGAACGAGCAGTATGGCAGCTACTGCTCCAGCCAGGACGGACTCAACCCAGCGGTCTCCAGAAGTTCGCAGATAGGATATAAGTCCAAGCAAGCCAATCCAGCAAGGCGGGCTCAAGTGCTGAATCAGAAAGGGATAAGGGTTCGGGGCCTGGAGCACTTAGAGCGGGCCTTTCGGAAGACCTGAAGCGGGTGCGATGTCGGACCAGCCAGGTTGAGATCTATCAGCAATAGCTGCCATTGGTGCGGAACGGAGCGCACGCCATGGCCAAATAACATTCACCCCCACGCCGAAGATGCCATGGCCACATCTCAAAGTGCAGGCAGGGTATGGACGCAGTTCCTGAGACGAACTTCGTGTTGCAGGCAGGAACACACCATGTGGAAAGACTGACTGGGCCAAACCCACCAACCAGCCCCAAACCCGGTCTAGTCTTCAAGTGGTTGCTTCGAGACTGTTCGAGTGAGTGCACAAATCGCAAACTCCAAGCCCAACACCAACTGCACGGCCTCTTTGAAACCCCAAACCCATTACCCAAAGCCTGAAGCGAAACCCCTGAATCTCCAAAGCCTACTCGCCGAGACCGGCGCCAGAGCTTTTCCAGCATCTCGTCGGGATCCATGCGCGGCCCCGTGGCGCAGCAGAAGGCCTCCGAGGAGGAAGCAGTTTGAGGCTTAAGGGTTCAGCTTGGGTCATCAAGGTTCTGCTTCGGTCAGCTTGGCTTCTTGGCTTCTCGGACTTGGGGCTTGTGCTTTGGGCTCAAAGGCTCAAAGCTGTGAAAGCCACAAACTCACTCAAACCCCCAAGTTAGGCTGAAAAAGAATTGAAGACTTCAGCACAATGCCTAGTGTCCAACCATACGAACCCGACCTTTACAGCCCCAGACCTCCTCAAACCCATCGCGCCTCATGCGCTTGTGGCATCTCCTGTTGAGGCCCAGACAAACCTGGTCCCAGAACGCCGGTCAAAAGGGTTCGCGGATTCACGAAAGGTTTCGGAGTGTAAGGGCTTATGCCTGTGCTTCACGTCGGGGTCGCGGGCGAAGGAAAGAACTCATCTTCTCAACCTGCAATCTACACCGGGCCTGGGTAGTGCGTCCGAACGGGCTCCAGGTCGCTGATGCTCCGGACGGGGCCTTTCAAAAAAGCACCGGAAAGTAAAGCAGGACATGTGCGCGGTCTTACCACCGACTGGTAGTCTTAGGAAACGGTCGTTGAGAGGTATCGGAAAGCTCGGCCCGAATGCCAAGATTGGGAGTTCAGGGTTGAGGGCTATGCCGCAGTGCGGTTTGATGACGTCCACCCACTGCGGAAAGGGCTTGCACGCCGTGGAGCGACTCTCTGCCTGAGCTTTTTGTGGTTCCTGTGTCACTGGCGTGTTGAACTGTCCTGGCCCCACATAAGCTTTGGCCAAATGCTGTGACCCTGCCTGACCCTCCTTCGACCCATTTCTGTAGGATGCGCGATTCGATGCTTGGGCGCAAGCTACGTGGCATCTAGGCTGGAAGAGAATATGTTCCAGTTGGTCAAGGCGGCCCTCAACCCAAGCACTAGTCACTAGTCTGCGGTCTTGTCTTGACCCGGCCACACATTGCTCTCGATTCCAGCTCCACATGCCACAGCTGATTCCCCAAGCTTGTTTGCCCGATCCCCGAATCCCCCTAGACCCAGAGCGAAAATAACAGAACTGTAAGCTTCCCGAATTACGCGCAAAATCCCTCGAAGCGCACCTCCCTGGGCCGCTGATGGCTCAACCATACGCTGTTGCGGTGGCTTCCTCACTGAAGGCTCTTCGAGAAGGGATTCAGCAGCATGGGGCATTTTGGTCTGCTTCGGCCTCGGGCTTTGGGGCTTTAGGCTTTACGAGATCTCATGCGCCGTGCAGACCGTGCCGCTGATGCCTTTGCAGCCAAGGTTCTCTGGGTGGTTCGGCCGACTGTTAGTCGTTTCAGGACTTCAAAATGTAGTGCATCTGCAATCCGAAACTCTGAGACCTCGAGCCTTACAATCAAGGATCCTACAGCAGAACCCTGAACCGGTAATCGTAGATTGGGATGCTGGGCTTGCAAGTTTGGGCTGCGAGGCTTAGTGTTCAAAATAGGGTTGGCTTCGCAGCTTTGTGTTTGTGTTGGGTTTGTTTACTGGGCTCAAGTGGTATGTTCATCTTGGGATGGGAGGCACCCACATCCCATATCTAACGCCAACTTCAATTCCCCACTTGCACCTGAAGACTAGTCTGGTCTGCACCCCAAGTCTCGAGCCAAACCCTGACTCTGTCCCAAACGAGCATTCGTTCGTCTTGTAACGTAGGAACCATCTGAGGCATCTGCTCATCCAGAGTCTCCAGAGTTTCCCAATACCTGACATCGATGGCTCTGGAACTCTGGAACCCGACCCTGGCCCTGTTCGTGGTCTTGGAAAAACTAGAGGCTGGATCCTTTTTTGGGGGCCAGGGTCAAAACACAGGACAACACATTCGCGGAATGAAAACGAAAACCTTTTATTTTCCACAACCACGTTGAGGCCACGCGAGTATTTGAAACTCACATTCTGTGCGGAACATAAGCTTGCAGCGCTGCGACGTGCATGATCGAACCTGGAAGGCACCTGACCAAACCTAAGCAAAACAATTTCTGAACCTGAAACCTCCAGCCACCAAGCCTCAAACTCGAACCCGAGCACCCTGAACCCGGAGCAGACTTGGGGTTCAGATCTTAGGGAAGTGGGCCCGTAACCCGACCCTAAAGCCTTGCATTGCTTGGAACTCTTAGTCTTGTACCCCAACTTCGTTTTCGACATCCGAGACACTCCGCGGCCGCTCCACTCGGCTCGTGGCGCATGTCACACCCCCAGTTCTCCATCCTTGAAGGTAGCACATGCTATGCATGTGCATAAAAGTCTTCGCAGGTGAACAGACAGACAGGCAGGCACACAGGCGGACAGACACACATCTCTCCATCCATGCATGCATGCATAGATACGCATGCGATATAACGCTTCCAGATACAGAGATTGGTTCGTGGTATGCTAGGCTTCGGGTCTGAAGCCTCACTCCGGTGATTAAACGGTTTAGCCGCAAATCTTAGGGGTTGATCGGGAAACTTCAAAGCAATTCTTTAGGGTCGAGGAAGCCAAACTCAAAAGCTCCGAACCCATGGACGTCTACTTAAGCCTCTTGCTCTTCGGGTTTGTGGTTTCGGGTTTCGGGCTCAAGGTGCAAGCGGTTAAGGCGGCTAAGGGTGCGGAAGGTTAAAGGAGCAAGTCTCAGGGCGTTTGCCTCGCATTCAGGGCAGAGGAGGAAGCGTTGACCGAACCCAAAACTGGGATCTCCAAGCTGAAATCCTCGGCACCCTTTGGAACCCCTGAGCCCTAAACCCTAAAACCTCTGTATAGGGAACCTTGCAGTCTCAAAAAAATCTAAGCTTTGCGCCCAAAATGGCCAAGGCCGATAGGAGCCTGTCACCGCTCTGCAAATTAGAGCAAAGAGGGCTGTAAAGTTTTCGAGCTTGGGGTGTAGAGGTTTAGGGCTTTGTCTCTTCTTCGGTGGTCGGCTTCGTTCTACGAATTTAGGGTTCCAGGTTTAGGGTGTTGGGTTGAGGGTTCGGGGGATCTCGGTGCTTTCTCGGCTGTGGCCTTCAAGCTTCTCCATTTCATGCCTTGAGGGGTTGGTTCGAGGGAGGGTAGGCAACTGCTCTGGCCTGTTGCCCCACTTGAGGGATAGTTCGGCACCTCCAACAAGTTTCTGGGACTACAGGACCCATCAAACGATTCTGTGGGGGAAGGACGCCGATGTAAGAAGTCTAAATAGCCTACTACATCCACCAAGAGCCATCGTGTCAACTCCTCCTAAACCCTTTCCACAAATCCACAACGAACCTTGCATGATAAGCGCTTGACTACCGAGATTTAGTCGCTGCCCTTCAGCTTCGAGGCCCTTTAGGGTGTCGAAACTTGGGATGCTGAGGGATCTACAGCTAAAGCTCCAAAGCGAGGCCTTGGGCTTGTCCTAAAACGCAAGATACTCAACCAGAAGAGCACGAAGGTCACGAAAGCCCTTAACCATCAGAAAAGCTGTCTGTGCACCTGTGGCCCCGCCGCTGACGGCCTCTTTACAGCTGACTCCAAGTGGCCCAGATAGTTGTTGAGCTCAGATTGATTGTGCTTTGCTCGAGGTCGAGCCGGTAGTTGAGCAAAGGATGTTTGTATTTTGGAGTTATGACTGCTTTTCACGTCGGGCCTCGGTTTTGGTCCAACGACAAGCATCCTTCTGGTTGAGGAATCTGCTGCCCGCGACGAAGCCGAAACGTCACAGATATCAAGAACCTCACCATCGTTGGTCCAACAACAGGGAGGCACATACATCCACCAAGGCAACCTCTTTTCCAGAACCTGCCCATGAAGCCCCTCACTCTCCTGAACAACCCGTGGAGCCTCACGCCAAGAACCATACGAAACCCTCCGGCTGTGTAACGCATGGGCCCCATCAACACCAGAGAGGCTTCTGGATGTGACTGGCTCCCCTATCCAACCAAAAACGCCACAAGTTACAGAAAACACTAACTCCAAAAAAAGGGTGCCGAAACCTCAGACCTAATCTGAACTGCGCTTCCCTCTTCATTAGCCTCAGAAGCGCACTGTCGACTCTGAGACCTTAAACTCTCAAGCCGGACGCTGACCTCAACAAGTCTCCATCCAGCACCACCTGTGCCGCAGAGGCTGCGGGAACGCAAAACGTGCGATCGTGGCCTAGACAATCGCCACACAGCAATGCCACGAAGCTAAAAGAGAAGAGGGTGCAGTAGAAAAAGGCTGTAGTGACGGCAGCATACAAGATCATGAGCTATAAGGCATGAGTACAGCATAGTGACACCATGACACTTAGCGTGCCGAATCGTGCCGATCGAATGCCGCTTCTACAAGAGCCCTTCAGTCTTACCCTCGTAACATCAACTTCATAGAGCTGACCACAGTGATGTTGAAGATAGCACTAGCGAAAAGCTGGTAAGCCAAACCCATTAAGGAAGAAGTAGCACGAAAAACAGACAACCGGCGACTAAAATGAATGTTCTAAACACTAAAAACTTCGACGAAAGCAAGTAATGCCGCTGGCGAATGACCTGAATATGCACATAAGTCCTGCAGCATGGGCAGGCAGCAAAAGACAACAGCATCATAACATTTGTGATACTAGTTCGCCTTCCATGACGGCTGCTGTTACAGCTTGGCCCCCAACGAGTGCCGCTACTGTAGCAGTAGTAGTAGTCGTCGTCCTCCTCCTCCTCGTCGTCGCAGTAGTGGTAGCAGCAGCCCCAGTATCTCTGCTGGTACTAGTGCTAGTACTGGTCCTAGTACTTGCACTAGCAGTAGTTGCGGCTACCTCTGCTACTACCGCTGCTGCCGCCGCTGCTGCTGCTGCTGCTGCTGCTACTACTACTACTACTACTGACTACTAACTACTAATTACTAACTATACTAACTACTAACTAATTACTAACTACTACTACTACCTACTAATTACTAGCTACTACCTACTATCTACTAACTACTCACTACTAGCTACTAACTACTCATTACTAACTACTGACCACCTACCTACTACTTACTACTAACTAGCTACTACCTACTAGCTACTAGTACTAGCTACTAGCTACTCGCTACTAGCTTCTAGCTACTAGTTACTAACTACTAACTACGAGCTACAAACTACTACCCACTACCTACTACCTACTACTTACTATCTAGTACCTAGTACCTAGTACCTGGTACCTAGTACCTAGTACCTAGCACCTAGTACCTAGTACCTAGTACCTAGTACCTAGTAGCTACTACTACTACTACTGCTGCTACTACTACTACTGCTACTACTACTACTACGACTACTGCTACTGCTACTACTACTACTACTACTACTACTACGACTACGACTACGACTACCACTACGACGACGACTACGACTACGACGACTACTACTGCTACCTACCACCTACCACCTACCACCTACTACCTACTACCTACTACCTGCTACCTACCACCTACCACCTACTACCTACTATCTACTACCGACTGCCTACAGCCTCTGCCTACTGCGCACTGGCTACTGTCTACTGCCTACTACCTACTACCTACTACCCACTACCTTCTACCTACTACCTACGACCTACTACCTACTACCGACTACCGACTACCGACACCTACTACCTACTACCTACTACCTACTACCTACTACCTACTACCTACTACCTACCTACCTACTACCTACTACCTACTACCTACCACCTACTACCTACTACCTAGTACTACTGCTACTGCTACTACTACTACGACTACTACGACTACTACTGCTACTACTACTACTACCACTACTAAGTATACTACTGTTTACCAGCAGCCGGGCTTGGAGTTTGGCAGCTCCGATGCCCGACCACACTGAGTTGCAGGCCGCCACGAGATCCAAGCCCTCGTCACGGTACTCCTAGGATCGCAAATCTGATGACCAGACCATGTTATCATCACTGCTGGCATTATAAAAACCATTGTTGGCGTCATCCGTGTTGGTAGTAGCCGTGGTGGCAACAGTGAAACAGCACCAGCAACGGCAGCAGTGGCCGGAGTAGCAGTCTGAGAGGTAGGCAGCAGCAGCAGTAGCTGTAGCAGTGGCATTCAGTGGCAGTGGCAGTGGCAGCGGCGGTGGTGGTGACGGTGGCAGATGGCAGATGGCAGGTAGCCAGTAGCAGTAGTGGTAGCAGCAGCAGCAGCAGGACGAGTAGTAAAAGTAGTAGTAGTAGTAGTAGTAGTAGTAGTAGTAGTGGTAGTGGTAATGGTAGTGGTAGTGGTAGTGGCAGTGGCAGTGGCAGTGGCAGTGGTAGTGGTAGTGGTAGCGGTAATGGTAGTAGTAGTAGTAGAAGTAGAAGTAGTAGAAGTAGTAGAAGGAGTAGCAGTAGTAGAAGTAGTAGTAGTAGTAACTGTAGTAGTAATTGTAGTAGAAATCAAAGTAGTAGTAGTAGCAGGCGTAGCAGCTGCTGCAGCGGTGGATGTGGCCGTGGTCTAGCCGTAGTTAATATTCCTTGCCGAAGCAGCAGCAGCAGCCCTCGCAACGAAAGACTACAGCTATTTCAGAAAGCTCAGGTTTGCTGATTGCGGCGTCGGCGTATGTGCCTACAGTAGGTGTTGGAAAGAAGGATATCTAAGTCATGTCTTCAGGATATGCTGCATGAAAGTGCCAGAATGTGATGTGGCGCAATCGTCTTCTGAGCAGAAGCATTGAGTTTGATTCCAAATCCTTAGTGGGCTTGCGGACCTGGGGCTGAAGGTGGCAATGCTAGTCTGACCCTGGCTCTTCCGCTTAAACAGCACATGCTGACTCCTGCCAGGATCCATTGTGGAATCAGTTTGGGTGGGCCCTGTCGACGTGACAACATGAACAAGCTAATTCTGCTGCTGTTCGCAGCAACAACCATATGCAAGGCTTTCGAACTTCCATATTGAAGTCTTGAGACATCCGGCGAATTCTTGCAGCTTCATGAGGCCCTGCAACCATAAACCCCCATCGCCCTCAACCACGGAGCCCCAAACCATCCATGCACTGGACGTGGAGCACGGTGTCCCTGAATCGATGGCTCCGCTACTGCTGTCAAAATCGTGACCTCCCGAACGCCTTAACCCTGGAAAGCCGAACCCAAACGCCTGCCGAAACGCACGATTTGGAGTTCAGAATCCTACAGGACATACGTGAACCGAAGGTCCACCACTGAAACTTGAAGCCCTGCACCCTTTACCCTAAGTCCTAAAGCCCACACCCAAGCATCTCGAGCATGTTAAACACATGGCAAGAGCCTGCAAAACGTGCACCAAGAAACACCTCAACCCTAAACCCTAACACCGAAAACCCCAAGCGCCCTAAACCCGGAGCACCGAAATCCAAGGAGCCTGGACCCGCTCTTCACAGGCGCCCACACAGGTGCCACAAGCCCGCTGCCTCGGCTCTCAGGAACCTCCTTCCGAAACCCACCTTGAACCCGATCCCAGAAAAACGGGACCCTCGGAAAAGTGCGCCCGAGCAGCATCCCGTCGGTAGGGTGCATGGATGCACTTACGGCCGATTCGCGAGCAGGGCAGGCTCGGGCAAGCAGTGTCTAAAGGGTTTTCTAGGGGATGAGTACGCTACCTAAACGTGTTTCACAACTGGGCTTTGCGATGTCTGGGCTTGCTTGGGACATGCGTCTTTCAGAAGCCGATCCATGGAGACTGCCTTTTCTTGCAGTCAGACCGATTTGGGTGGGCTGTGGGCTGAGGATTTATGTAAAGGTCTGGGGTTCAGGGTTAAAGCCCTTTTCATGGTCCCGGGCTTCGCGCGATGGCAGCTGCAGCTTAGCTGCTTGAGCTGTCTCAGCTGTCACGAAAAAATGCCATACTCCAGAGGATGCTGCTTCGACGACATTTTCATGATAACGATGACGATGACGATCACGATGGTGACAGTGGTGATGATGTTGATGATGATGATGATAATGATGCTGATGCTGATGCTGATGATGCTGGTGATGCTGCTGAGGCTGATGATGCTGATGATGCTGGATGATGCTGCAGATGCTACAGATGCTGCTGATGCTGATGCTGATGACGCTGATGACGCTGATGATGCTGATGACGCTGATGATGCTGATGATGCTGTTGTTGCTGATGATGATGCTGCTGATGATGCTGCTGATTTTGCTGATGCTGGTGGTGCTGGTGCTGGTGCTGGTGCTGATGCTGATGCGCTCATAGTGATGCTGATGCTCATGCACATGCTGATGCTGATGCAAATGACGGTGCAGATGATGCAGATGATGCTGACGATGCTGATGATGATGATGATGATGCTGATGATGTTGATGATGCAGATGACGCTGACAATGCTGCTGATGATGATGATGCTGCTGATGATGATGATGCTGCTGATGCGTGCTGCTGATGCTGCTGATGCTGCTGATGCTGATGCTGATGCTGATGCTGAGCTGATGCTGATGCTGATGCTGATGCTGATGCTGATGCTGATGCTGACGATGATGATGATATGATGATGATGATGATGGTGATGGTGATGTTGATTCATGATGGCGTTGACGACGAAGTCAGGAAGATTGGGCTGGCAGGGAAGGCGTAGAAGGAGGAGCAGGAGCAGAACAGGAGGAGGAGGAGGAGCAGGAGGAGGGAAAACGACAATGGAAACTTCAGCATCATGAAAACATTATCAACAACATTCTGGGATCTAGGGTGAACCGCCTGCCATGAAGGGGAGATACTTGCGACATGTCTCGGCCTTTGTTTGTGATGAACGTCAGAGGCATGTTGGGCCTTTCCAGGGTTCGGACCTCAGATCTGTCGGCCTCCAAAGCACCCGGTGCTGGGAACATGGTTGCCTGGTTGTACCGGCTATGGCCGGCATGAAGTTGATTTTGCAGCCAGAACAGCATAGCACGGCTTAAGTCCTGGCGCTTGAGTAGCGGCCTTCCGCCCGAAACATGGATCTTCCACTGCCCTTGAACATACAACTTGCACCCAGAATCTGAAACCAGCTCCTAAGTCAGACATATAGTGCTACCACAAGAAACCCAAGCCCATCAAACCCAGTCTGTAGACTGTGACCGATTTCCGCCGGCGCGATCTCAGTGCGATGGGCCAGAAATGGGCTAGAGACTGTCAAAATCTCGCTGAGTGCGAGCCGCCGTTGTCGGGGGCTGAAACTTCTCACCACGAGGTTAGGGTTTTGGCTCGTACAGTTTAGGGTCCAGGGTGGCTTCTAACCAGGGGACGTGGTCAACATGCCTCGGGCCCGAGAACTGACTGCGGCTCGCGCTGCACGCTGCGCGCGGCGTGCGGGCATGAAAACTTACCCTCTCAAGGCTCCGCTTGGGGTTTCGGTTTGGGCTTTTGGGGGTTTGGGCACTGGGTTTTGCGAATGCGAGTGTCTGGCTCCATCACGAGACACTCTGCCCGAAACCCGAAGCCCTAAGCTCTCCAAACAGAGCCACGAGTGGGTGAGAAAATGTTTAATAGATCAACGAATCCTGGCTGCCGACGGCATCAAGGCTTTGAGTCAATCCGCGTCGTTCGAACTTCAGGAGCGCCAGGTTCAGGGTTTCTGGGTTTCTGGCTTTGGCTAACTTGTTGCTTTAGGACTTCGGGGGCTTACCTCCACCATCGACTCTTTAAACCTAATATATGTAAATAATCAACATTGCATTTGCAGTTTCGGCTGCAGGGGTCCTCGCCACCCTAGGTACACATTCAAGGGCTGAGGACAATCTGCTAGACTTTGGGCAAGGCGTGATGCATTGAAATTGAGGCATCCGTCTCGTTTGCACAGGAGATCGACAACAGCCAGCGTCAGGATCACCCAGCATGTAGAGCGCTCCGAAAATTGGGGTGAACCTTCTTGATACTTGCAGTGCTCATGGATGTGACAGAAAGACTACTTGCATGAATCGTGCCCATATGATGAGGTGACAATAGCGAGACAAGTTAATCACGGCATGCCGGCTTAGTTTATCGCAAACCCAAGATATGCGTAGCATACCGGATTGTACTCGGCAAGGATACTGAAATAACCCCACAGAACTCTTGCAACCGCCACATGTACCGTCCGGTGAACATATGGCCTGTCTATGCCTGTCTTACGTGCCCGAAAGCCTATCCCCATGAAGTTTGTCCTAGCCGATTGTGGAGGGTGATCTGACACAGTCACCTGTTGCCCCAAGTCCCCCGCCTGGAAGGTTAGGATTTAGGAATTTGGATTTCGGGTTAAGGGCTTCGGTTTGGAGGTTTGCGGTTAGGACGAAGTTCAGGCTTCTTGTGGCCTACAGTCATGTTCCGTGCGTGCAGGTCGATGAAGCATACTGGAATGAGCATGATGCCGGAACGGATGTCAGTGATAAGCCCCAAACAAACTTGCCAAAACAAGCTTCACTACATGCCGTGATACCGGAGTTCTTTGAAGCACTGAACTGCTAACCCTGAAAATTCTAACCCCAAAGTCCTTGCTCTCAACCCTGACCCTAAACAGACCCGAAAAGACTCACCCTGTAATGACCCCTTTCGTTGGACTCACTTGCTGGCCAACCGAAGTGCGGAGGCCACTTCACACACAATCCTCAGGCGCTCTGAAACTCGGCGGTACTTGACACCACCACGATATTCCCGACCTGAGCTTATTCAACCAAGGTTTGAGGTTTGATGGTTGGGCTTTTCTCTTGCCTCGAGGGTCGGAACACCGCGGGGTTGAGGGGTCCATGTTTTTGGGCGTCGGCTCCCCGGATTGAGAACTGGGGCGAGAAAACTGGTTTCGGGGTCTTTCGTCTTGGGGTTGAAGTTGACAGGCTCGAGGATAACATCTTTTCTGGGGCTTGAAGCTGGTGCTGACACAGGTCTCTGAACTGTAGTTCGGGCGGGGCGATGGGACGGGCATGCGGCGACGAGGGCACCGGGGGGTGTAGATCTCTTCAGGAGCCAGGATATGCCAGGATGAAATTATGGACTCATTTGGGCTCCCACTCATAACCGATCATGAAAACAGTAGACCTGTAGTGGAATCCATAAGTTCGCAAAAGTTTCTGAAACCCGACCACGGCCCTGTAAGATGCCACGTACTGCCCGGACAAGGACCCTGTAAGTCCAACCCAAGACCCAGAACCAATTCCTTCCCACACACTCATAAGAGTATTTCACTGAGGGCCACACCCCGTCATTGATGCGAGCGGACTTCCCGTCCTGCGGCAGCCGGAAATTGAGCACGGTTTGGGACTTGTTGGGATTGGAGGGTCTGGGCTTGTTGACTGTTGAGGCTTCTTGTGCCTTAGCAGCTTCGAGTTCATGCACGGCTTCGAGTCCGAAAGCTCAGTTCCGAGATTGTGGGGTTGCGGTGCGAGTTCAAGTTCGGGGAACTCTTGCGGCTGCAAACCGGACGGGCTTCAGGGATCGTTGAGTTTGGCTTAGGGCTTGGGTACAGTGTCGAATTCGGCACCATGCGCTCTGCTTGGAAGCCCGGAAGGTCTCCAAAACCCAAAAACGCCCAGAGGAGCACCGTGAATATCTCCGATCTGGCCTCGTTCCTCGGCCTGTGAGATGATGTTACCTGTCTAGCTCATAATCAACATATTTCGAGGCTGTGCCTAAGTATGTACTAGGTCTCAACATCCCTACGGCCGATAGCCGACGCAAGAAGCATCGAGGCCTTAAAACCAGCTGGAACCCACGTAAACATCCACAAGACGATTGTTCAAAGCCATAGCCACACTTGAACCCTCAGCTACTAAGGCTTGGGGATGCCATGGGTGGTCCATCTCTGCCGTCGGCCGCGCTAAGGTTCCCTTCTTCGGCTCGTCCGCAGGCTTCTTCTTGGCGGTTTTCGAAGTAGGGCATACAGTGTTTCCATAGTTCGGTGTGGGAGCACGTAGATTTAAAGTTTGTTTCTTTCAACCATCTAGAGTGCAGTGACTCTGATGACACTTTTCACGGCTATCAGGTTTTGGAAAGCTTCTGTATCTCAGGGGTTAAGGGGCGCTGCTAGCGATGTTGGCAGGACGGGTTGGTTTGAAATGCCTCTGCTTGACCTGTGCTGGACATCCTGAGCCACTTCCTTCCACCCCTAGGGCCCGCAGCACAGAATCAGAAGCCATGCATAAAACCTTGAACGAAAATGAACTCTTGCCCTAAACCTTCAAAAAACACTGCAGCCGTTGAGACCCTTTAAGCCTGACGACGGCTCCAGAAGCCCTCTACTCTGGCCGAATCGGCACTTCGCGGTACTGGGCAAGCGCACGCCGGCCAACAGGGCTTTCTGTCGATCTTCCTCGTCTTTCTTGGCCTCCTCCTGCGAGCTTGATTTAGGATATTGCAAAGCTTTTCGTGAAAGTTATCGACGCTTAGTGCTGTTTTAGGGGATTTCACTCTTTCATGCCCGCTGAAGGCTTGCTATTGTGTTTAGATTACCTGTTGTTCTTCCTCAAACCCTAGTCTTCATGTAATACATTCCGGTCCTTCGCCCACCGCGCTCTTGCTGGTAAAATTCCAACAGCTTCATGGATTGTGAGCATTGAAAAGACATCCCGGTTGCCTCAAGGGCAAGATCGATGGCCTTGCTTGCAGCTGTGGCCACCTGCCACATGCAGCTATCGCGCATGTCTAGGAGTCTAGGCCCTAGGCTTGGAGCTTGAGGTTGACGATTTGGGGCCCAGGGTTCGGAGCTCCAATTCAGGGAGCATGCTTCCAGATCTTGTCGAGAGAACTCAGCAGTAAGCGGAAGCCCTGGATTTGCCCCGCAGCTTGAAGTGAGTGACATCACGTTGCTCCTTCTGACGTCAATTCAAAGTACTCCGAGCGAGGAAAGGACCCAGAAATCCCACCAAACCTCCGTCGGCGTGAGACAGCCCGGCATGGACTTTGATTTGAGGGATTGTTGCTGAAATTTTCGCTTGAAAACATGGTGGACCCAGTGTTCAGAGAATCTCGGCTTTAACTTCAAGCCCGCTAAATCGACCATGCAAGAACTCTATCCGTTCTCCATCGAAGCCCCGTAATGCCGCCTGCTGTGGATCCGAGGAAGCGAAGACGAGGTTCACAAACTCGTCCCGGTCGCGTTGCTGGGGCGAGGACTAACATGGACTTTGGGGTTCGGGTGCAGGATCAGCGTTAGGCAATGATCTGTGCAAATTGGCAGTCCCTGCTCCGCAGTGAGGAGTCTCCTCTATGCATGCAACTCTGCTTACTTGCTTCTGCGTCTCTTGTTCTTGTTTTGGCTGCCGACGCGGAACCATGATCAACACGTCACTCGCTGTTTCAGTTGCAAAACTTCTTTTTCCTGCTCTTCGTCCACACACCATGAACGAGTCCCATACGACACGGTGAATCATGAAGCCAATAGTGTTTGGCGTGCCACAACCCCTAGACTAAAGACCCTCGTGCTCGAACTCGAAGCCATTAACCGTAAAGCCACGCCCAAGCACCTGGCCGCCCCATCCGGAAACCACACCCGAAACCTGAGAACTCAAACAGGAAGTCTGAATCCACGAATTAGTGCCTGAAACCTTTGAAGGACAAACCTCGACACGACCCGGCAACGCCGAGCCTCCAAGCCGGACTGCCTTCTCTTAGCACTAGTTCTGACATGATGCATAAAATCTGAGCCCGGAACCTTATGGAACCCGAAACCTGGCCTTGACGCGATAATCGGGCACGGGGCAAAGCAGCAGCTTCGGCCCAGGTTCCTTTCTCCGAGTTCGGATGCTTGGACTTTGAGGTCCAAGTTTCAGGGTTCAGGCCTTCGGGCCGGGCGTCATGGGAGGAGATTTCCGAGAGCAAGGCCCAACTAACCGGCGGAAAGGCTGACCGCAGAGTTTCGGAAACTTCTCCGTGCACCCTGCCTGGCAAGCCTGCCCGCGCTCTGCAGCTATCTCAAGCCTTTAGACTCAACGACGAAACCGAAACTGCAGCAAATCCGAAGCCTCAGTCGTCAAGCCCTAAGCCCAGCCGAAAACTGTGTAACCGTAGTGACAATTCTCGAAGCGTCATCAGAAGAAGGCTGCAAGCAGTAATCCGATTAGTTTGGCTGCTGGTCGTATGTGGATGAAAACCCGGGCGTGCCTTGCTCTGCAGGAGCACAGAGAACTTCTGAATGGGGGCCTCCTCCGCCTCGTTGTAGGTGGTTTCCTGCGATCCGGGCTGGGGGTCTGAGACTTTTGGCAGGACCTGCCTGACGGGGTATGGAGTTCAGGGTTGGGGAGTAGGCTTTGGGTTTTGGCGTCTTGTGGATTTAAGGGCGAGTGCAAGTACACAGAATGAAGCAGTCTTCATAGCGACACCTGCCAGCTTTTGCCTGTGTTGCATGCTGTTTAGCGCACAGAGCTCGGCTTTGAAAGAACGGTTTCCGGACACGAAAGGGAAAACAAGAACAGGCGGGACCCTCGTCTCCTGGAGGTCTCCGATCCGCTTGTAGAACTTCACTGTGGGGTTGAAGGCCGGGACCTGCGCGTGGGTCAAAAGGAAAAGCAAAGCAAAAACCTTTCCTGGGGTACGGCATCTGGCGCCTGGAGAGATTCGGGCTTCGGCCCTTCTGGACGTGGGGCTTGGGTTGAAGGGCTTTCCAGTTATGGTCTGCAACGTGTACATACTGTCTATGGAACTAAAGTTCCCATCTCTTCGAGTTTTCGCAGGCTTGAGGCCAGGCCACGGGTTGGGATCAGGAAACAGCAATTGGGACTTTGTAGAGTGATCGGCTTGAACTCTTGAGACGGTGTGCTGACGCCCCTAGCAGAAAGCGTAAAGTTCGTCAACTGGCATGTAGTTTGCTCATTCAAAAGCCCGGATACTCGCTTCTGGATAAAGTAAAGTGTGTGGACACAAGTTTTCGATAGATAGACAGGCAGATAGATAGACAGATAGACAGCTAGACAGATAGATGGATGGATGGATGCATGGACAGGTAGATAGATAGACAGATGGATACATAAATAGATAGGTAGGTAGATAGATAGACAAATAAGTAGATAGATAGGTAGATAGACAGTTAGATAGGTTGATTCAGGCAGGTATAAATATAGATCAAGATCCAGATCTAGATAAAGATATGCATATACGTCGAAATGGATATGGATTTATATGTATGTGTCGGTATAGATAACCCAGTCCGTGGCTCGTCTTTTGGCCGAGCATTGTCAACGTGTGCATTGGGCCGGGGACCGAAAGCCTGAGGCCACATGCAATAGTTTTTTTCATTTCAGGGGCCAGAGTTTCGGAAAGGGTGTGTGCGAGTTGAGTTTTGTAGCTTGGAGTGCTGTGGTCGAATGTGAAGTGAGCATTTCTTGCCCTCACCCCCAAGCCGAACGGTCCATGACACTCCCAAAAGCTCAAGCAATTTGACGAAACGCCGATTCACATCAACATACTCTCAACCCGAAACTCTGCACCTTAGCTTCTCCATCCTCAAACCCTCCGGTCTGGACCTACACCCCAATTCCCAAGAACCAGGTCCCAAACTAAACTTAAACCTCGGAATTCCACATCACTCAGCCTCGATGTTCAAAGCCACCAACTCGATAGCAGGACTTGGGCGCAGCTGGGGCGATTTCGGGCTTAGGGTTTTGAGAACTAAATCTTCATGTAAGGAATACCGTAGGCTTTATTGTGTTTTGGTAGGTTCACGAGAAGGGGGTTAATTGAAAGCAACACTCTGGTCCGGTCCGGACAATGCTGCGAACTCATGCAAGTCTGAGACTTGGGGAGGGCTGTCACGGGCTGTCGCCTGCTTCTGTAATCCAATCAGACTTTGCTGAATGCGCAGACGCACAGAGAGCGTGTGTGTGCGTGTGCATGTATTCATGTAGGGTATGTATGCGCATTCCTATGATTGCATCGTATACATATCTGCTTCCGTTCCTTTTAGCCTCTCAGAGTCTGAGCTTCAAGATTTCCTGTGTATAGCTGTCCTGTTTTCAAGCACTATGCTCGTACTGCGTTCCAGTGGAGTGTGACATCCGTCCATGCTCTGACAGATAAACAAAGCCCATAGATGCAAAGACACATCCTCCACATACGTAACTCATACGTAAGTCATACAGTGACATACAGGTACAAATATGCATATAGCAATGTGCATGTATACACACATGCACAAACCCGCATATCTCGTTGGATGTATGTACGTCTGCACGGGTGTAATGCACTGCAGGCCCCGAAATTCACACGGAAGAGATGCACGTTTCTGACTGAAAGAATCACGCTTGTGTTCCTTTCTGTCAGATGTGGTATGTGCTGGTGTCGTTTTTCCGGGTTCCCGGCTCTCCCTTCCGGGGCACCATTCGCACTTGAATGCCGCGAGGGGACTGGCAGTGGGGGGCCGACGGTTTTCTGGCCCCGTTTCGGCCGTTGTACTAGGAGGCTCAGGGTTTATGGTCTATGGTTTAGTTTAATTAACCTTCAGGCATTCGGGCTTCAGGGGTTCCCCTTGCTGGCGAACAACAGACCAATGTAACATACGACACTCACAGCGTCGCCTAGTTTCTTCCGTAGTGCAACCAACGCCAATGGTGCTCCAGGTGCGGAACTTTGCGATCATGACATCAAATTGAAACCCTCCATTGCCGTTTCATGCTCGGGACGTCTCAGTGGCATCTGCCACCTCGAGCCTCAGAAATCCTACACTCATATGCATAACCCGACATCGCACGAACAGGCAGGTGTCAGTCTCGGTGAAGACCTCAGCCTTCAACAACAACTAAAGCTCCAATAACTTCAGCACGGCAGCACCAAGCTCAAGCGAAAAACTCTGATATCAACTAAACAGAACAGCAACAGCACCGACAATCACAACACGAGAACAACAATCGAATCGCAATGTTCGAACATAGCCCGCCAAGTGACTTTGCCTCGCAATCCAAATATCTGGCGTCGCCAACCATGGAAGTACCTCTCGCTTTGTGCCGCTTAGGGTTCAAACATTGTAAGTTGCCACGTAAGTTACTCAGGACCAAGCTGTAGGGTTGAGAAGCCCGTCACTCTTTAGCCTTAAACGCTGAGCCCCTAACCGTGACAGGGAGGGCGAAAGCATGTGAGGAAATTGAGACTTTCGGCTTTGAAGCTTCTGGTGCAGCTCCGGGGGGCAACTCTTTGCTTTGAGCACGAACATACACAAACGATGCCATATGCCTGGGGAGGCTTCGACGCGGGCATACATGTCGAAGACCTTGGCTTGCCCAGTGAGCATTCAAGGGATTTTCCCGTCGTGCCTACTGCTACAGAGGATCTCATAGGGTCTAAAGAAATGTTATAGGGACCGATGGGGATCTTATCCGATCTGCAAACCCGCTCTTACTGTGTCTGATGGGTTTGATTAGGGTCTGATGGCTGTCTGTCAGGCTGCGGGCACTTTGGCATTGAGTGTTTTCCACTTACGGCCCGGGGGCTTGGGTAGGACTTGAAAGCTCTGGAATGACAATTTTTTCAGGTTAAGGCAAGCATGGTTCCGATTACCACAGGGATGTTGAGCCGATGTTGAGGTTTTAGGGCCTTTAGGGTTTGGGTTTGTGTCGGGCATGATGACAGATCCAAGCTCGGCACGCAAGACCAGCCGGAAACCGAAAACGATTCAATCGAGCACGAAGCTTCAGCATGAAACCCCAAGCGCTCAAGCCGAAAACTTTCAACGAGATCCTATGTCCTGAGGACACACGTAATGCAAGAATGAAAAGGCTGCGCTGGCGGTACTTTGTACTGGTGTCGAGGGCCCCTGCCGTATCGGGCTGAGAGACTTGCGTGAAGCACAAGGCATTCACAGTAGGCTGCATCACCTACGGCGCCATGCTTCGTCAGTGGGTTTGGGCCTTTCGGGGTGGAAGGTTTGAGATGTCGGGCTCGTAGGGAGTCAAGGGAAGTTGACGGTTGGGGTCGGAATTTGCAGTCCGAGCCCTGACATCCTCCACTTCGACGTCTGCAGGACCTGTGCCTGAACACTTTGGCAATGAAATCCTGCGAAAACGTTAGTGACCTCAATCCCTCGTCTTTCATGGGTTAGGGAGAATCTGTTGCTCTAAACCTCCTCTGCTCATTCTTCTAAGGGTTTTCGCAATGCTACCCAGGAAGCTTGAAGTTTGCCATTACGTTACAAATGCACGGGGTCAAGGTGGCGGTAGTTCTGCAACTGGCTCACTGCTTGTCACCAGGTCGCCAAATTATGAATCCAGTCAGCTGACTCGAAAGGCATGAGAATGCCGGCCAAAGGCCCCTTTGGGGCACCTGCTGCCCCGGGCAGCTCTGTGGCAGGAACGCGTTTCTTGTCCTCNAATTATGAATCCAGTCAGCTGACTCGAAAGGCATGAGAATGCCGGCCAAAGGCCCCTTTGGGGCACCTGCTGCCCCGGGCAGCTCTGTGGCAGGAACGCGTTTCTTGTCCTCTTGAAAACACCTGTGCGACTTCCGGTCGGAGTCAGTTTTGCCTCTTAACGCACTCGTCGATCAAAAAAACTAGGAAGTTCGAGGAAACATGAGAAAACCGATAAACACCACACATTGTGCAACACATNACCTGTGCGACTTCCGGTCGGAGTCAGTTTTGCCTCTTAACGCACTCGTCGATCAAAAAAACTAGGAAGTTCGAGGAAACATGAGAAAACCGATAAACACCACACATTGTGCAACACATGGTGTTGTGCATTTTGTTTGGTGTTTCGCACAATCTTCTTGGGAACGCGTTACTTGGTTTTCGCAGCCGCGGGACAGCGACAGCGAAAAAAAAACAAAAATATCTGAAAAAGGAAACAAAAACAACAGCACGTAGCCATCCTACTACTTGTCGCAAACGCGTTACTTGGAAAATACATCTGTCGACCTGCCCCTTGTGTCCGCTTTCTCGGAGTGTTTTTGTTTGTGCTCGCCCTGGTCTTCCGGTGGCACTGTGGGAGCACGCAGCGGGGACGTCACGTCTNCCCCTTGTGTCCGCTTTCTCGGAGTGTTTTTGTTTGTGCTCGCCCTGGTCTTCCGGTGGCACTGTGGGAGCACGCAGCGGGGACGTCACGTCTTGTGGCAAACATCAGCATGATCCCGCACATGTGGCATGGCACAGTAGAAAATGAGGCTTCTGAGATTCCCCTACCAAAACCGATAGAAAGCTGATGAGCTATGTTTCTTGAGTAGGGCCTGCTTAGAGTTGCCCTAAGTCCCAACCATCGAAACCAATACACCCACAAATCGTGAGCCCCGAAGCCTCAATAAACACTTCCGAGCCAGGCACGGAGTAGTTCAGCAGGCTAGGTCTCTTGCGCGTCAGGACACTCGGATCGATCTGCACAGGCTCTTTCGACAATTCGGGCATCTTGTGGGCGTAGTTGGCGTAGTTCGCGGCAGTCCGGGTTTAAACCCTGAACCCTAACCGGCCCTGTACTCAGGCTCTGGAGCTGGGGTGGTGGGAAACCCTGAATCCTGGAATCTATCCCTAAAGGCTGAACTGGAGGGTTTGGGTCTCACCGCTGGAACTTGCACGTCACGAGATGTCGGGGCTTTTCTTTGCTGTCTTCGATTCATTCATCCAGAACGCTGTTGAGGGCTTGAGACCTTGAAGCTCAAGGTTTTCCCAGTCTGTCGACTGCTTGGCCGTTTTCTGCGTGGCTTGAATGAAGCCTCGACCCAACAGGTAAGCCTCCAACTGTATGAACCATGAACGCGACATGACTTTCCAAATCTGCGACAAACCAAGCCCCTGAACTCACCCTCAGCAACCCCAAATCTCTCAACCTGAAGCCTTAAGCCCAAACCACTCATAGCAAACCCTGTGCCTTGAGCTCGATCGCGAACGCACCCGGCTCTTTCCTCGGAGAGGCGAAGAGGCACGACAAGCCTTCAATCTTCCTTACGAATCTCCAGAATCCCAGTGTGTGAGTTGCTAGCGTGATTCGCTAGTCGGTTTTCGCTACTAGCCCTGTACGAAGTCCCACAAGTGCAGACTTGGGCGCTGGGACAAGTAACCCACCAACACGGAGCGCTGTCCGTCCGCGCCTCGCCAAAAGCTTTTGAGGGCTGGGGGCCTCAGATTCAGATCCCCCCTGGTCGTTTTTGGACGCAGGTTCAGAGACCTTGGGAGTTCAGGGTCGGGTGCCGGCGTGATGTGTGGTGGCTCCACAAGCTCTGCAAAACCTTGAAGACCCAAAACATGGGCTGCAGAAGCACACAGCATCCTGTAAACATGCGGACTTCTGGAGGATCCACTTCAATCCAAGGACTGCAGGTTACATCCTTAGCAAAAGCCCATAGACATCCGACAAAACCGTCTAGACCCCCAATGCCAAGAAAAAAGAAGCTACCACATACAGCCAGCCTGGTCCGTCACTGAGCACCTGGAGACTGTTCAGGATTTTGAGGTCCAGAAAACCCAAGACTAAGCCGTAAAGTCTGAACCCAGAAAGCCTCAACCCAAACTACCATGAACATCCTAGCTCGCCAACATGAACCCTTCGGGAACACCACGATCGCCTCGGGTTGAGACGTCTAGAATTATGAACGACCCAGAGACCGCCAACTCCCGGGTCAACTCCATCGGGAAGAGCCCGATGCCCGTGGGCTCACGTTTGGGGGTTTAGGGATTGGGGCTTGCTTGGGGATTAAGGATTAGGGTTTTGTGGCTTAGAAGTGGCAAGTGGGAAGGTTTAGGGTTCAGGGTTTGCCAAACCTGCGAACGTAGCGACATCCGATGCTGGGGTCAGCAGGCATAGCTGGGGAGCATGATTACAATGATGCTCATGATGCTGACGATCATGATAACAATTACACAGGTAAGTTCTTCTCATTCTTGTCACGACCGGGGTGTGTGTCATATGCTACTGTTGCTACCGGTATTTTTGTGAGTCTGCTTCTGCGCTTGAGAACCACGATTTCTCTGCGGCCGCTTGCAGATGTCGAGACTGTGATTCTGTTTGTGGCTCCAGGGCCTTTGGGGGTGCAGTTCAGCCTCCAAGGCCCCATAGAAAGCAAGGAAAACTCATACACTTGCCAAACGCTCACTAGATGCTCTGAACCAGGTAGTTTTACACCCACGGCCCGAGAACAAAACGTACCGAAACCTGCACCACTCCCAGCCTATCAGCACGACTACATTCACAGTGGGCCTTCATGCCGGCAGCTCCGCACCAGAACTTCAGCTCCTTCTCCATCTGCTCATCGTTCCCGATCTGAGCATTCAAGGGCGACTTCAGGTGCTAATTCTTGTTTTGGTCTGTTTTGGTTTGATGGGAGTTGCTTGTGAGCATTTCATGTAGTTCAGGCTATCTTCGCAATCCCCAGACATTTCGAAAGCAGAACTACATCGTGACATGGAAAGAAGGAAACTCAGTAAATGCTGAACCTAAAGCCCAGCGGGCTAACACACAAGCGGCTGCTCGTCGTGCACCTTTTGAAATCTTCTCTGGGCTTCTCGCGTCCACAACAACACGCTGCAGCTTCATCGGGGACGTCTGCAGAAGTCGCGCAGCTCAGGACTTCGGTTGGGCTGGCCCTAACATCACAAGGCTCGCCTAAACCAAGACCACCGAAATCTCCGCGGCCGATTCGAAGGTTTGCTTGCAAAACACTCAGACCAAACGATTAAGGTTTTCGGACTCCGTACGTACTACCGGCCTGATCTTCCCTGAGTCCAGGGTTGAGGGGGTTGATGATTTACAGTTTGTGGCCTTCGGGCAGTCTGAAGCGGAAGCGGAAGTACGCCCCCTAGGACATTTTGCTCAGCATACCGTCATCCAACTCGAAGGTGGAGAGGGCTTAGGGTTGCAACTCGAACTGAACCGTTGTACCAACCACCCAAAGCGGCTCAAGGATAGAAGGGTTCAGGCGTTAGGAATGTGAGCTCAGGGCCAGGGTTCAAGTTTAAGTCCATCCTCACTTCAGTAAGCCGTAGCAGCAGTAGCATGGAACGGGAATCTGTCCGGCTTCGGGGTTACTCAACCCCGCACCATGAAGTGAGACCATCCTCTCCTACAGGCTGAAATCCGAGTTCGTGTCGTAACTTCACGTTGCCTGAACTAAGCTTGCCCCTTAACCCCGGACTGGCCGCATGGGATCAAGGAGTGGCTGAGTAGCAACTTTCATACAGAGTGCACGCCGGAGGGCACGTTGTTGCCATGAATAGAACGTGGCATTGTAACCATTACAAGAAAAAACAGATACCACGACAGGATTTCAACAGCAAATCGCGCTTATGCTTGCATTTTCTGTGGAGGGGATCGAGGGGCTCCAGAGGAAGCAGGCCACGCCGTGATGTAGTCACGGAAGGCATTCCGGAGCTCGTCTAGTCTATTCTGCGTTTTGCGTTCGGGGGGGCCTAAGCCTGGAATAGACTAAATAGGGCCTTCGGGGGGAAGGAAAGAAGCTGAAGAATATACTGCTAAGAAGGTGAAGCATATACTGCTAAGAAGCTAAACTGGCATACTCCTAAGAAGCTCAACTGGCATACTCCTAAGAAGCTATGGAAAACAGCAGTGGCGTGCAACTAGCGTACAACGGCACAGATCTAAACAGCGTAACCAAGTTCGAGACGCCTAAACCCGAAACCAGGCAAGGATACAGCATGGTCTTGTGCACGCAGGGGGCACCATCCATCCGCAAACTGCAAGAAGAACAGCAAAGACTGCATCTGGCGGCCCTGAGCCTTAAAACGAAAGATCTGGAACCTGCCACTCAAGCCAGTCAAATCAGGGTGCCTGCTTCGGGTGTCCGATTTCGGGCTCAGAGTTTGGGGCACACAAGCCTCATAGGAGCGGCTGGGGCGGCTGGGGTTTGGAGTTTAAGGTTCAGGTTTTGGGGCAGGGTATGAGCTTATGCCTTTGGCTTCACAAAACTAAATTGAGCGAAAATTTCCCACGCGCTTCCTGCCTGAATCGTCGGTGCGACTTCCTGCCCGGACGAGATTCGGTTCATCAGGTTGGTGCCTAGGAAAGCAAGATTGCCTCAAGTTGCATCCTGATTAAACCCCGCCCTGGCATAGCTGACGTGAGGACGATTCTAGGTAACACGCTGGCCGCAGGTCCAAGCCCTAAATGCAAACCCCCAAGCCTATGTTGCATTGAAAGCTCCAGCTTGTAAAGCTGCGTTCGGGTGGAGGGCGCCGTGCCCCCAAAAAGTGCCTTGCAAACAAAGCTTTCCCAAGGCAAGACGACTGCGGGAATCTGCCTCGTGTCACTCTAAGGGATTGAGGGCGTAAGATCCTGTGCATTTAGTGCTTGAAAATTTCTGCTCTACCCCCCCAAACCCAGAGCCCTAGCCGGCAGAAGCGTTGCATGCCGGCCGTCGGCAGCCGACGAAGATCAAGGGGACGGGGTCGAATAGCTTTCGGATCATGTCCGGAACTTTGCATCCTTCAAATCTCCTTAAACCTGAACCTCAATCCAAACATCCAAGACGGACAATCCTCAAACCCGTCGAATGCCTCGGCATAGGCCGGTGCTGCCAGCGTCAAAACCGAGAGCGACAAATCCCGGCGACTGCAGACAGGGGACGACGATTGTTGATTTTGTGTACCCGGTACCCCGGACGTCAGCCAAACAAAGGAACCATCTACGCCTGCACTCCAGTCAAGGATGCCTGAACAGCTGGAACCAGAAACTCCAGGGCTTTCAAGCTTCAGGACACTTTCGGGCTTTGGGAAGGCTTCGAGATTGCATCTCGAAACGCGCTTCGAACCCCAAAGCCCTCGAGCACATAAAGCTTCAAACCCGTGCACCCGAAAGCCGCAATCCTGGCACTGACAACAATGCAGCCCAAACAGCCCCCATACGGGAGCTGGAAACTGACACCGTAGGCAAAAGCCAAACAACGCCTGCCCCTGAAAAACGCTGAGCCAAAACCCTGACATACCTCAAATCCTGAAGAGTGCTGCGGTGGTGGACCAGGAGGATAAGTATGAGGTTGAGGACAGGCCAACATACACTGATACTGAAGCTGGGGATCAGGAGGATGATGAATTGGATGGTGGTGGTGGTGGTGGTGGTGGTGGTGGTGGTGAGACGGTGAGACGGTGTGACGGCGTGACGGTGTGACGGTGTGACGGTGTGGTGGTGCGGTGGTTAGTGGTGTTGGATAGTGCTGTGTAGTTGGTGTCTGCTGGTCGTGGTGGTGATGGCGGTGGTGACGATCATTACGATATTCAGGGTAGATGCGGCATCGCATGCTAGTGATGACGATGGTGGCGATGAAGATGAAGATGGAAATGAAGATGAAGAGAACGAGGATGATGATGAGGCGGATGACGATGATCATGATGATGATGATGATGCTGATGTTGTTGATGACGATGGTGGTGGTGATGGTGATGGTGATGGTGATTGTGCTTCTGCTGGTGCTGGTGCTGGTGCTGGTGCTGGTGCTGGTGCTGGTGGGGCTGGGGCTGGGGNCTGGGGCTGGGGCTGCTGGGGCTGCTGGGGCTGCTGGGGCTGGGGCTGGGGCTGGGGCTGGGGCTGGTGATGATGATGATGATGATGATGACCATGAAGATGAAGATGAGGATGAGGATGACGATGAGGATGATGATGATGATGACATGATGACATGATGGACGATAACGATGATGATGACGATAATGATAACGATGACGATAATGATGACGATGATGACGATGACGACGATGATGCTGATGATGATGATGACGATGAAGATGACGATGACGGTCATGGCGACGGCGATGATGATGATGATGACGCCTTTGATGATGTCTGATGGTGACTGGCTAGTGATTAATGTCGAATTTTCTTTGTGATTTTGGTCTCAGTTGTCTGCCTCTCCACCTGCTCCCTTGCAGGCCTCGGATCCGCGCCACCGCTTTCCGATGCCTTGCGCCGATAGGGGGAGAAGTGCAGTATGGAGCCTTAGGTCTAAGTTTCGGAGTGTGGCTTTGCGGACATTGAGTGTTCAGGCCGCGATTCTGGTACCTCGAGGCTCAAAGCAGCGTTCATGAGCTCAACATCTAAAGCGCTGAAGCTCCTCGGACAAATGTGGAGCAGCAAACGGATGTTCACAACATTGAACCCGCAACTTTCACGAGCACCGCATCCTCGCCAACATGTCCGTGGCAAAAGAATTCACCAGCGCAGCATGAGCGATTGCTGTGTCTTTACCGAGGAGACCCTCTGGAAACACGGACAATGCCCATAGTTTCGGACCGCCTGCCTTCAAAGCAGTTGTCGGGAGTCCCCTCTTCTTCGCGCCCTGGCAGAGAGCGACGGTTCACCGGTGTGGTCTGAGTTTGAATCTTTGACGACTATCCGCGGAATCATCCGCGTCATCTTCAGCATGAAGTTTACTTTACTGTACTCCAAGCTTCAATCACAACTGTCAAGAATACACCTTCTTGCGAGCATGGTGGTAACGGTAGCAAACGGTTCAACAGCACCAGCACCACCACCAGCAGCGGCAGCTGCAGCAGCAAAACTAGTTCTAGTAGTACCAGTAGCAGCAGCAGAAACTGTAGCGATAGCAGCAGCAGCAGCAGCAGTGGCAGCGGGACTAGCCGAGAGGTGCTTGTAGTGGTGGTGTAGAAGTGCCATCACTTGCGGTAGTAGTATAAGTAGTAACAGTAGTACTACTACGTTCCGTTGCTGCTACTACTACTAATCCTCCCAGCCATTCCCACAACTGAATATCTCTAGGTCCACCTAGATGCCCCGAACCCCTGGACCCCAAAATCACTTCAGGACCCCAACATGCACCCCGCTACGCCCGAGACCCCGACCCTTGCCATCGACCTGGCAATGGCAGAGCTGCTGGAGGTCGAAATGAAGCTGAAGGCATGATGGAATATACGGTGTTGGGCTTCAGGCTTTGGGGGTATGCATCTTCTCCACATGGACATCCTGGTCGATACACCCTGGATCCTACTATTCAGGGTCTATTGTAGGGTTCCTGATTTTCTGAAACTCCCATGCTGCCGCAAACCCGACAATGCAAAAATCACGAGACCACCCGGTGGTCTTTTGGTACCTTCTAGTGGTGCAGTGCCTGGCATGGACATACTGCTCGCAAAGCGCCTATTCTGAGAAGTGTCGGAACAGCATAGGGGTGTTCTTTCAGTCCCGGTCTCGACTTTTGAGCGTTGAGAGGCTAGAAGACGACTCCGTGCGCAACATTCGTTGGTTCCGGCGGCCCCAGACCCAAAAAGTCCTTAGTCCTAGGATCTCGCTTGTTCGTGGGCGTGGGCATCGAGAGTCCCAAAAACAGTATGAAAAACATCAGTGTCAGAGAAAGGATGATTGAGCTGGTGAGGATTCATTTCCAACGGGGGATTGGCGTTTGGGGCTCCGATGAAGGATCTCAGCCTGAGGTTTCGGAAGGGCACCCTGGGTCGACCGGATGTCGAGATAGCTTTCCTTGTGTAACTCGCCGTCGCCTAGAAGGAGGGGTGGGCTTCGGCTTGAGGGTTCAGGTTCAAGTTTCAGGCACCTTTTCGCTGCGGCGCTCGCCACCAACACTGTCGCTGTTGCTGCCGACAGCACCAGCGGCACACCTGCGGATGCCACATGCGGATGCATTGGGGTCGATGATTTCGTTGCCCGTACAATGAGGAACAACTGCCTCCGTAAGGGCACTGAAGCTTTTCAGCCGGCCCCCAACTCCAAACTCTCTCCTTCAACCCCAATTAAGCATTTCTGATGCCGCACTCGCACCGCAGACACAAACCAAAAACCGTGAACAAGGTCCGGAAAGGACAAGGAACCCCACTGTTACTACGAAGGCTGGCAGTCTCATCAAACTGCACAAAGTGAGACATGTTTCGTGTGACCGGCAGCAGCAGCATGAATCTTCTGGCTGGCATTGATGTACTCATATGTATGTGTAAAATGTATGTGTATATGTATATGCGTGTGTATATCTATATACATATACATATACATATACATATACATATACATATACATATACATATACATATACATGTGTGTATAATATATTCTCACACGTCCTTCGATTATGATTGCTGTGAAGTAACTGTAAATCTTCTGGTTGGTATTGCCCACACATGCTCTCGCACCTCCTTCTACCACACCACTACCAGATGCGCGACTATTGACACCACCTCACAACGACGACTACTAGAAGAGGAGGAAGAAGGCTAGTTCTCTTTACCACATGCTTGTGCTGGAGCCTTGCGCAGGAGCCTCGCGCCCGCCCGGCCGCGGAAGCTGCGAGAGTGTTGGCCTGCTCCAGCTCGAGAGATCGAGCTTTGGAGCTTCAAAGAAGTCTGGGGTTTGAACAAGGAATTCGTTGGGTTTTAGCTTTAGCTTTAGGGTTGCATATGTGGATGCTACGACTCATGACGATGACCCGACAGGTCCATATGCTCCAAGCACCTCCAAAGAGTGAGGCCAGAGCAAACTCTGGCGAACGGCAAGACAGCACGATGTCGTGCAATTGCGCTCTCTCCTTAATGTCTCCATGCAGAGCTGCTTGTCAAAAACACACATCTGCATTTTGAAGGATGCAGAATCCGCAACGAGCAGCGAGCATGCCGAATAGCATGAGTGACACAGCAAGGCACATGTTGTACCGTCGTAGTAGTGCGGTAGTACAACAGTCTATAGATACACTGCCTCAAGTACAAAAAAACAGAGCCAATCAAAACCATAGATGGCCTCGCAACCGGTGCAGCAGGAGCTGCACCCAGCGCAAACGCCTTTTCTCTCAGATCTTGAAATGGGGTTGTGGCTTCGGGTCGCATAGTTGCTTGGCAGGTGGTGCGCTGTTGAATATGCAGCTTTGGATGCATTCTCAAGGTATGGCACTCACCTCCACAAATCGAGGCTCGTTCCAATGGTCTCTGTCTTTTCGTTTGGACACGGTGCATCTCCTGCACCTTCTTCCCGACGTTCTTCAGGATCTCCAGCGGTAGGGGCGAGGGTGGGGGATGCGTAGGTGCTTTCACGCTAGTAGACGACACCACTGATAACCTCTATGGTGACCGCTTGTGGCCATGCTCGGGATGCTCAGGCCTTTTCCTTCACCACGGGTGCATTTCAAGCTGGTGGTTTGGTTGGGGTCCGAAGCAATGCATTTCAACTTCTATGGGTTACCGCTCTACTTTGTCAGCCTGCGCGCTCAGTGTTCAGAGGCATGGGAGAACAAGTCTTTCACTTTTCTTCGCTTACACTGCTGAGGAACGTACATTCTGGCGTGCATCGTGACGGTAATAATCACCCGGGTTGCACAAGCAGGTTGATACCTTTGAGCTACTTCTCAGGTGGCGAACTATGGTGTCACAACGCTGCTGACGGCGATGTCATCTACCCAGGCACGGAGCTGGCTGGTAAGTTGCACAAGCTGGCCCCTCCATGTTTGGAGTTCAACGCCTGTGAACTGCATGGCACTTTTCCGTGGATTGGTGATCGCGTGGTTCTGGCGGCTTATCATATGAAGACACCATCGGCTTTGAGTGCTGGTGAGCAGCAATACCTCCAACACTTGGGTTTTCAGCTCCTACCGGAGTGACGCGTGACGTAGTGCACTGATTCGGTGAGTCGGAGTGAGGCCTGCATCATTGCAGATTTTCTGTGTACTTTAGTTCTGGTTTAGTTGTCGCCGTGACTTGTACAGCTCTGTTCAGTAGTTTCCAACTTAGTTCTGGTTTAGTTGTCGCCGTGACTTGTACAGCTCTGTTCAGTAGTTTCCAACTTGGTCATGCTACATGGTCTCGTTGGTCGTAGTGTGGTCTACCACTGAGGTCTTTAGGCTGCCGCTTGTGTGCCATTCACACGAGGGCCACGTCCATACTGCACAGTGCACGATGGACGGCTTCGCAAGTTTTTGTCACTCTACTCCCTCTCCCTCCTTCTCTCTTCTCCGTCCTTTCCCTCTCTCTCTCTCCCCTTTTCTCTTTCTCTTTCTTTCTTTCTTTCTTTCTTTCTCTCTCTCTCTCTCTCTCTTTCTTTCTCTCTTCTCTCTTTCTCTTTCTCCCTCTCTTTCTCCCTCTCTCTCCCTCCCTCTCTGTCTCTCTCTCTCTCTCTGTCTCTCTCTTTCCTCTCCTCCTCTCTCTTCTCTCTTCTCACGTAGTTCGCTCGCTTTCTGTAGTGTTTTGCTGCGCGATCACATCGCTATGGGTGCTACACCGGGTGTGATCCGCTGTGTTGCTTTTGGTGCCTAGGCACGGACACGGCTGAGACTTCAAGTCTCCGGACAACACGTCTGTTAGGCCTACTCTGGGCGACCTACGGGGAAAGGACGCTGAGTGTGAAAAAAACCTCTATGGTGCAATCACAGACTGGTGTGGGGTTTCAGATGCACAAACCACCGTGGCACAATGCGCACGAGCATGAATCAGTGACAGTACGTAGGGATCGTTTGGGCCCCAACTGTAGCGAAGAGAGCCATGGCCGCGACTACTACTGCACAGAACACCACAACCGTAACGGTTAGAAAATTCGGTTGAAGTCTTCGGAAGCTTTCTGCACTCCGCAGTATGCTTGATTCGTGCAGACCTACTACACGTGCAAATCTCTCAGAAGATGATCCGCAAGTCCCTTCGGCCCGGCACCACGTGCACAGTGCACAGCTGCCTCCTGGGAAAGACCCTGGGCATCTACAAACTTTCGGGGCAAGAAGGGACTCCCAAATTCCAAGCTTGTTTGGTTTTGTCTTCGTCTGTACACAGGCCATCTCGATGTTCCTGGGCAACAGTGTGCCACATGTTTGCATGATAGACTCTCAGTCCGTTAACTATTCTATTTTGTATATAGGGAGGGAGGGTGCCCTCTGCCCCCTGCCCCCTGCCCCCTGCCCCCTGCGCCCTGCCCCCTGCCCCTGCCCCTGCCCCTGCCCCCTGCCCTGCCCTGCCCGAGCTGGCGGGAGAGAGCTGGAGAGACAGCGCAAGCGAGCGAGCGACAAGATAGTCAAGCCGAATGAGAAGTTGACAGTAGACAGTGCAGACGAGTGTCTGTGTCCGTCGTGGTTCGGGTGTATCTTCTATGCATGCATCTGTCTATCTATCTGTAAGTAGATTCTTGCAGGCAACCTGCAGAGGCACGGGTATGTGGATGCATTCTCTTCTGGCTGATCTGCCCTCCAATGCTACCGCAGCTGTGCAGACAGCCACCATGTCATTCAGAAGCATCACACGAAAATCAAGAAACAAAGAAAGCTAGATAAACTCGAGACAGAATGGTGCGGTAGCAAGCTCTAGCAGACTTCCGCCGTCACATCGATTCTGGCACAAGCGACCGCCATGTTGGACAGAGTATCCCTTCAAGGATCCACATCCCACAGGTAACCGCAATGCTACCCACACCGCCGCTCAATAGAACCACATGTCGGATGCTGGGGGTGCTTATTTTCAACAAACGCGGGGTCAGAGTCTCTGCGTTTGCAGAGACTAGACAAACGACTGGCACGCAGGCAACTCCAGCACGGCGAAGTGTAGGGCTGAGTTAAACCGATAGAAACATTATCAAAAATGATGATGACAGTAACAGGCACCACTGCGGGTGACACAAGAACAGTAGGTCGGAGTTTGTTGGATGCTGCCGTGTCCGCTTACCGCGCTTACGTGCACGTGAAACCTTCCCGAGGATACACCTCGCTGGGAGAATCTTCAAAGGGAAGTCGCTATCTTAGGACTGCATATTCTGCGGGGTCTATGACTGAGTTTCAAGGTCTACACTGGGCCAGATGACGGGGCGGCACCTCCCACGTCTCTGTTGAAATCTGGGGCCAGAAACTAGGGCTTGGCCCTGTTGTGGCCCAAATAAATCACCGAATTAAGAGTCGCTGACGCTTGGGTTGCCAATGTAGGTCCTAGATTGGTGAGGCTTTGCAGGCCGAGGCTATCGGTCACAAGGGTTTACGGGCATTTCTGATCAGAATCCTTGCGTCAGGGAATGCATTTACAAAAGCTGTGGAACTCACACACGCTGATGGGGTCTCCTGGCAGGTAGAATCTTCCTCTGGAGAAACGTTCAAGGTGAGAACCCTTCAGATCCTGTCGCGAACCCAGCATTGGGCAAGACGGGCATTATTTCTGCCTTCGTCAACGAGCTTTGGTTGGCGAGGTTCGAGCTCGGTCTAGGCAGGCTCTGGGCTTCCCCTTCCAAGGCCATAGCGTACGAAGCCTAGGGTGCTGATTATATCGATTCTGTGATTGCGTGCTCTTTTTTGGAGGCAGTGCTGGTGAAACTGTAATTCAAGGTGCAGGGCGTGCGATTTAGTTTTCGGTTTCCGGCTTCGGCTTCGGGGTTTTGGACAGGTCAATCACATGCCACCCAGGTGACCATGCAGTGCTTCTGGGGATGATGATGACCAGCATGATCGGCATTGCAGCTGGAGATTGCTCTTGTCCTGACTCTCACAGGCCTCTCGCACACGCTGATGCAAGAAGAAGTTGAGAGATTCACCAATACAAGATGCATGGAACAGAACACAAGAACATGTATCAACATGCATTTTTCACGACCACATATTGCAAGTTGCTGTAATATCTAAACAAGAAGCCTCTGCGAGCCACGGCTCCTCATCCGCGGCGTGGCACTGCCTGGTTTAGGGCATAGACTTCCAAGCCTAGGGCTCCGGGTTCAAGGTTGAGGGTTTCTCTCCCCACATTGCAGACCAGCTGCCGTCGCTCGTGGCAGGTCTCTCGTTGTGTCGATACGCACCTGGCATCGTTTCGAAGCGAATTGCAAGCTCGTCATTGAGTGTGGAAGCCCTGAAGCCCCGGATTCCGACAAGGAAGACCAGGACCGAAGTGGAGAAATGCGAAACAGATCATCGGGTCACAATGAATTCCAGAGCATGACGCTCGTCTGTAAGCGTCTGTCTACATGGCTGCCGATTGCTCTCAGCGCTCAGCACTACCATGACCCGATCTTACAGTTCACACACTAAGACCACTTTCGAAGGTCTACAGTTCTGGAGCCTTCGTGCTTCAAGGTTCATTGGCAGGTACGGTAAGCCATGACTTCTGTCGACACCTGACTCCTGCTGTGCTCACACATCTCCGAAATCAAAACTGCAGCTCCCGCAGGCATTTCGGCTCATGCACATCGTGATGTTCATGCTTCTGTTGAGACTGTCATAATACCTAGTTGACACAAAGCTCATGACAATCTTTACAACCAGCATCGCCAGCGTCAGCATAATTATCTACTGTACATTGACTTCACCTGCAGCTGCATCACAGTCACAACCGCATTCTAGTCAGTATCACCACGACCAGCACCGGTGGGGCTGGCACTGAGGAAGCACAGGCAGGTGCGACGCGCGTGGCCCGGGGCGGCGAGGCACTTGTGCCCGGCTGTGGCCGCTCCGGAGCTCGTTCGTTCCGTTCGGCCTCCTTCTGCCGTGCCTGGTGCTCTTCGAGAGCCAACGTATAGAGCTTGGGGTTTGGCATGACTTCAGTGTTGATGTGAGACTCAAACTTCGGTTTTGGTGCTTGGGTGCTGAAAGCTGTGTGGTGGGTTGAGGGAGTGGCCCCAGCACTCAGCTTCCGAAGCTGCAAATAGAACATGAAGACAACCATGAACCAACGATCGCAAACCTACCTTCGTTCGGCTCACACTTTCCCTGTCTTGGTCGCTCCCGATCTAGGGAGCGTGCGAGCATGAGCCTGCGCTTAATCTCAACCAGCTCATCCTCAACGAAATCGCACAAGGCGTCGAACTTCATGCTTTGCCTGCAGACTGGAAATTGAGGCCAGGCAGGACAGGGACAGAGCTCTGAGCTGTCTTCTGGGTTCTGACGACTCTGACCCTTTGCGAAGCTTCAGAGCTCACTGCAAGGCAGGTGGGGCTGCACTGCTTGGATCTCAGCTCTGGCTGGTCCCAACTCCAAATCCCTAAGCATCGTAACTGCGGGGCCTCGTCTGGTCGTACATGAGCGCCATGAGGTCCAGCTTTGTTGCTGAGCCCTGTCGATGCCACGCTCCCCAACCCCCGAAGACCCTTCTGCGCATGATGATGGTCGGAGTGTGCCAATGCCAGACAGCCGACACCAAGCATCCTCGACCGCAGACCCGATCACAGAAAGCAACAAGAAGTCCAGATTGCCCGGTCTCAAATCTTGAACAGTGCTCCTACACCCCGTCTCCAAATGATCCCAAAGCAAAACCTCCTCCCGCCAATGCATGGATACGCCGGAGACCGTGAAGATCGGCGCCTTCAACTTCATGGTCCCATGAACAAACTCGTCGATCTTGATTTCCTCGAGGTTGGCTGCGAGACGCAAGCTCGGTCTTCGGGACGCAGACTGTTACAGTAGGCTTCGAGCCGCAAGGAGCCGCCTTTAGTGTTTCTATGCTTGGGAGTTCTAATTCGCATTCACTGAAACCTGGGTCGACAGCGGCGTGTCGGTCCTTGCTTTTGTCTCCGTCCAGGATCGTGAAGATAATCTCTGCCTTGTTGACGCAACGGTGGCAGCCATGAGAGCGAGGGCGTGGTCGCCATGGGTTGTGTGTTCGTAATGAAGGGACATCGCAAGGAACAACAGCGATGAATTGCGAAGCTTCAGCAGGCGTTTCTCTGCCTGGCAAAGAAGCACACCCTACCATACCAGCATGCCATGAAACATCATCCACACGCATCCTCAACTCCCAGATCTCGAACGTTTTGGACAACCTCTTCCTCCCAGTGTTGAAATCGGCCTCCTCCGGATCAATGTCCAGCCCTGAGAAGTAGGCCTTCGGCAGGAATTCAGAAGAAAGCCTCACGCCCTGGGGTCTGAGGTGGATCTGCGGTTTGAGGCTGTTGGTCCGAGTAAGGACCACAACTCATCCTGACGGCTGAAAGAACTATCTTGCTGGTCAAGAGTGCTAGGATGCCGCGTCAGAAAGACCCTAGTTGCTCTAGCTGCACACATTAGTCTCAAGATCTTGGCTCATATGGCCATTGATGTTGCTATGGCCCACGTTGCTAGTAAGTCTAGTAATGTCCTATGTCTCGTGGCGGCAAATCTGAGTACTGCTGCTAACCTTGTCAGTGTATGCCTGTGTTATCACTGGGACACTTCTTATCCTTGTGCTTTTGTGCTCGTACTAGTGTGGTCAAGCCAACTTTTGGTCGAATTCTTCTTCTTGCTCCGGGTGGCGTCCGCGTAGGTGTTACGCAACAACACCGGGCGAATGCCAGGAAACCTACGCTTCCAGCTCTTTCGTTGAAACCGTAGTTTCAGGGAAGGGAGCCCAATATAACCTCAAAACCACCAGAAAGACCCTTAAACAAGGGGACCGCCAATTCTTGTGGTGTGGACATTCCCCACCTTCACTGCTGGGTTCTTCATGTGGGATTGGAACTCCTCCCAGTTCAAGGTTCCTCGCAGGCAAAACTTCGACGGTTGAGGCGTTTGGTTGTCATCGCTTTTTCAATCGGATCTGGGTCTTTCAAATCTGCTGTCGGTGGCTCCAGGGTTCGCATGTTGGCTTCGGTTCTAGATTTGGTGATACGTCACAGTGCAATGTCGTTTGCACAGAAACGGTAATGCCGACGTGAAGTTTCAGGCTCAGTGGTACAAGGTTTCAGGGTTTGGGGCTCAAGTGTGACAGGCTTTGCGGGCTGTGACTTTACGGCTTCGATGTTTAGGGTTTGGACCTGGCCAAACTCTAAACCCGCGAAACCTGACACCCCCACTCCCTCAAGCCCGTGACATGATTTTGCATATATCCTGTTAGCAAAGCTGGACATCTTTCATCATTTGCACGACGCTTCAGGCTTTTGCCTCAAAATGAGAGCTGCGTCCTGAGCCGTCGGTATCGGCGTCCTTGAAGAAGCCTTTGATCTCCTGACTGGCTTAGAGATTTGATTCTGGCTCTTGGTTCTTTGCTTCTGGGGCATACTCCGTCCTCCTGTGGTTCAGGGCTTCTGGCTTGAGGCTCGCATCTTGGCTACGCTGATCTTAGTGACGTGCGCGAATCCCCGGCCGTGACAAACGCTGGCGGGCACTCCTCCGTCGTCTGCCGCAGGTCGTCCAAATAACCTGCGACGAACAGCGGTGATGCATGACATCGGTGCCGTCGGTGCGGGATTCAGAGATTTCGCTATCGGGTGTGCACGTTTGGTTTTTTTTGTTGAGGTCTTAGGGTTTGGGGCTTGGAGACAATGCCAATCAGTTAGGAGTTCAGGGTCTTGAACCTGCGCCTGGGCTTACAGATTATGCTTCATGCATAAACGCCGCCTGCCACCTTCGCGAAGAAACTCTGCACAGTACACAAAAAGCTGCTGTAGGCTGTACCCACAGCTCCCTTCGATGATCAATCACTTATGTGACACCATCATAAGCCTCCTCTCTACCAAGGAGGCCGTTTCCCTGAATCCTTCACTGCCCGTCGTCCCATAAGCCTCAAATGTGACAGATGCCCCTACGACTCGTGTGGATGCACCGATCGAATGCTGCGCCGATGTCTGGTGTTGCACTGACCCAGTACCGCTACAAGCGCTTTAGGGGACAGTAGCCCAAGAACCTAATTCCAACAAAGCCCTGCTGAATTGCACCTTGGACAACTTCATCGCCAGTGCGGACGCACACCGCCGAATCCACAAAGACGCCCGTGACGACCTGGGAGCAAGAACACCAAGCACTTTGCTTTTCGCATTGTGCTTGCAGGGTTATGCGGCTGATTTAGGACTGCACACAGAGTGCATCTACACATGCCTCCTGCTCCTCAAACTGATGCCGTCCCTACACCCACCTTCAGTCTGAAACCTCGAGATGTCTCTAGAACATGCAGGACGCACTGAAAGCTTGAACTAGGGCTTAGTCATGACATTCCGGGGCTCAGCATTGGAGGAAGGCATGTTTAGGCACCTTCAAAAGCACCCGCAACAGTTGAACATTCAAGAAGACTACTTTACTCAGGTCGTCTCAGGAAATTCTGCTATCCGTGCAGGAGGCAGATCGGTACTTACAACATATCCTTTCTTCACACTTCTTGTGCGTAAGCCCGCGGCATTGAACATGCCGACCACGCAGAACCTTAGAAACCAATTGCCAGTTAGACACCAGAGCGCCTCCAGACTGACAGAAGGTTTACGTAGGCAGCACCATTCTGTGAACAAGGTCGTGTAAAAGTTCTGACAGGTGCTGCGGTGCTACCACGAGTTCCAAATGACAAGGCTTCTGCCCAAGATAATCAAATGTCACCAACGCTTACATCAAGCATAGCACCCTGACCGTGTTGACTCGGGTGGAACTCATCTTCTCGAGTTGCAGGGTGCAACGCTGAGGTGCAGCCCAAGCCACGCAATGTAGAAGTTGAAAAGTCCAAAATAAAACCATCCGCCAGCTGTCCTGTTGCAGCAGACATCACGTGAGCAATTTTCTACAACTCTCCGATGAGACATATTTGCAGAAAGAAACCCTCAAGATCCTGCAGAATGCCTGGAACTTCGATCTTCAATCTGAATGCTTCAGGTGCTGCGGTCGCTCCGACTCCCAACGCTAATTGAACAATGCAGAGAACATGTGGAGCGCGGGAGCACGCAGCAAAGGTCCACGGTTTTTAGGCCGGAGCTTCTGTGCCGAGACCCCCAAAACATATCCAAGTTTTCGCGTAATTTCTTAAAATTTGCTGCGAAAAAGTAAAGTTGCAAACATGCAGACTTCCTGCGTGTGGCACACGCACACACACACACACAGAGGCAGACTCTGCCTGAGATAGTCTCCATAGTTCATCCAGTCGTTGCCCCCACTGACTGCCGACCAGAGTGAGATCATGGTCTCAGGCAGGTTGCCGAACCTGGGAAATGCAAGTCTTGAGTTAAGTTGTGGGCACTTTTTGCAAGTTGTGCCACACACACACACACGAACGAACACAATCTCCCTCAGTCTCTCTCTCGCAGCATTGTCTTTCTTGAGGCACCTTTGTGCGGCGTCAGTGCCACGCCACCTTTGAGCAGGCACACCTCGCAGACTCTCCCGCACCATCTCCACACCCATTACCTCGACTGACTCTCTTTGATGGCCCCAGAAGATTGATCACTGAGGATGTCCACACCTCGTAGGACCAGGGAAGCAACCTAGAGCCAGTGGGACCGTGGTAGGAAGCCTGCGAACAAAGTACAAAGTCCCTAAATGCTGAACCCTAAACCCTACTTTTTTCGCAACCCTCCTCGACAGAACACCAGGAAAAGAGATGACAAAGCAACAGCAACACGCCGTGCGTCCGAACCAAGTTCGGCTTTGTATCAGAAAGATCTTCCAGCAGGGAGACCCGATGGGTGACCCTTGGAATGCAACGGACCGGACCTACTCATGTCCTTCGGTACTCTCTGAGTTACCCTTCACGATGGTATCTTTTCAGTAACACCAAAGAAAGCCCACAAGACCCACTTTAGCTCAGGCCAGTGCAGAGTGTTCATGTCCTCCACTTCTTGGATCTGCCAGATTCGTGGCATTGCTTGTGTTTTGTTTCTCAAAAAGCAGTGGAAAATGACAACGGAAATTGCCTTTTATCACCGTGTTGGTAGCAATGGTCACAAGGGCCATGTTCATAGCAGGCGACCAAAAACAAAGAAAGCGCACATGCAGCACATTCCCAGGCCGCCATGCCTCCCTCAAACCACTTGCACGACCACACGAACGGACACATGTTCAAAAAGCGCACGCACATGTTCGTGCACAGTCGTTTGTAGCACTTGCACACACAATGAGACAAGACAAAATATACTTAAATACACACACCAACAACATACACACACAGAGACATACATACGTGCATGCATGCATGCATGCATGCATGCAGACAAACATACATAGATTCATTCATTCGTGCATACATGAATACGTACATACAAACATACATGCATGCATGCATACATGCATAGATACACGTACATACACACATACGTACATGCATACATACATACATACATATATATTTATATTTATTTACACATATATATATATATTCACACGTACACATACACATATGCATACATGCATGCATGCATGCATGCATGCATACATACACACATACATACAGACATACATACACATACACACACACAAACATACATACATACATACATACATACATACATACATGCAAATAAACCTAAACACCGATGAACATATATACATGTATACATATATACATAATGCATATGCGCATCTATACATATATATATACATGTGAATATGTATACATAGATACATATATACATGTACACATATGTACACGTTTACATGTTTACATATACACCTATATACACATATATATATATATACACATCCACATAAACACCTGGGCATATATATGTGGACACACACCCCACCATGACCTACCTCGGCCTCTTTTCCATTGTAAACAACGTCAGAGCGCATACTTTTCATGGATGATAAGTTCTCCTTACTTTTCATGGCTGATCTGAAGTCATGTCTCTTTACGACGTCGTGCCTACTCATATCCGCTTTAGTCTTGTCAAACAACCTAGAACGCTTGTCAAGTCCTACAACATGCAGACGGAAGCTCTATCTCGCTGTTCTTGGAGCCCTTCCGTCGCAAAGGACTACACGGGCCCACTTGAAGGCGGCCAGCCTTCGCGAGGCCGTCCCTGTCAGTGGCATTGAAGTCCACGGTAATGCTGTCGAAGTAATCTGCCTTTTCTCGGAGGGTCAGACGAGCTGATGGCGATGTGCCCGTTTGAACGAACCTCAGGCCCCTTTGAGAATAAGCAAACCCCTGCTACCACGACAGCCCCGGCCACGGGCCTTTACTCCGTGTAATCCCAAAGCTACGCTGGCATGTCCAAGACATGGATGCTACCACTCCGACTCCGTAAAGTGGAAGCTCAGACCATAGATGAGCCCAAGAGTACCGACACTTCAGAATCGGCTAGGCATGGGTTTAGGAAGTACTGAACGAAGCCGATCCCCACTGAACAAGAATCGAATCGGGAAGCAAGTTCGGGTTGACCCATAGATTCATCCCTCGTCCATCACCAGGGCCCCAGCAACAGCGTTGTCAAAGACGATAGCAAACACGAACACTATCAACACGATCACCTGAGAGACGGAGCCTCCCCAGTTCGCATGTGCGAATTGCAAAGCTCTTCTGGGAAGATCCGGACAATGGCTTCTCTATTGTATACAACAGGGAAATTGGAGACCCACGTGCATCGTGGAAGCCTGCAACCATACACAAACCAAGATGGACCCGGCCACGGGCCAGGACTGCAGTCCCTATGAACTGACACGCTCGACCGGGAAAGACGAAGAACCTCGCTCCCAGAGTCCGGAAAACTCCTTTGCTACCTGTAAGAACCGTACACTGTTATTCTGTGGAAGCTCATACAACAAAAAATCCTGCACAACTGCACTGACATGTGTTTATGCAGGTACATATATACAAATATGAACATATGTTTATATGCTAATTAGCCAGCCTCCTCATGATCTACCCCCGCTACTGTTTTAAGGAGTGGGTCATGGGAGGCGGACAACCTTCGCCCAGTAACCTACGGATCAAAAACTTACCAACATTCCCACATCGTTAAATGGATAACCTCGGCAGGCATCAAAACCACGTCCTAGATACTTCCAAAATCTGGGCAACTACGGCCGTACAAAGTTCGTGAATTCTGGGTATGTTAGCCATTTGAGGTATCTTTAAAGTCGCGGCATGTTGGCAACATTACTTTGCGTATTCCCGAGCCTTGCGCCAGCGCACTAACTTGAAGATGATGGGAAGCCCAACAGCAGACAATGGTTCCATAAGTTTAGACTAGCTACATGTGCATCACAGATAGTGTGAGTGTGAGGTAAATGAGTGACAGGAGCCTGATGTTCACTAAAATACAAGATAGGAGACTAGCAGAATGCTTGGTAAGTATTTGTCAAACATCAGTTCTCTATTAAACGGATAAAACTACGTTCAACAGAAAATCGCTCTAGATGTTACCCAACTACTTGTGGCGTTTGTGATGATACCCATGACACGTTCAAACAACGTTTAATGAGACAACAGTTCTTGCCGAGTCACTTGCCGAAGTTGCGCGAGGCTTATACTGTGAAAGCCTGTATTCCGTACATTCACTTGCGTTTCGACAACTGCTTACAATCCGTTTTTGTACTATGCTACGTACACATAATATGTCAAGACGAGCGAGAGCGCACCAAAAACCCACTTTTCCGACTTAGAAGAGGTTTCCCACAAAACCCACCCCCCGCCCCCTCAAAAACGTCCCTCCTNAGTCCTTCTCTCCTGCGAACCCTAAACCCTTAAACCCTAAACCCTATCCTCCTGTGAACCCTACACCCCAACCCCTAAATCAGAACCTTTTACAATCTGATTACAACTGTTGTCAAAAAATTGCCAGAATCCTCATAGAATCGTTGAGTAGCCTTTGATTTAGAAATGTTAGAATCCGGAAGTCTTAGAGTCCTATAAAAATCAAATAAGAATAGACTGACAAAACTTAATAAGGAAAAATTCCATACTGAATTCTATTTATAAGAACATGTAAATTACGAAAGCAATATTGGTGGAATCCTAATGAGATCCTACTATAACCCTATGTTAAACTGTTTTTAGTAACAAACTATACGGATTCCGTTCAAGTACCTTGCAGCGAAAATATGTTGCTGATGTATTTTAAAAAGGCTTTCACATGCTTTTGGTAAGGAAATACTAGAATTTCATTTTATCTTATGTCCTATGAAAATGTCTGAATAGCTTGTCAGAAGGAAGTATTAGACTCTTATTCAACCTGAATAGTATCGCATGTTAAATGTTTTCAATTTTTGAACCTATTCAAGCCTGACCATAATAACACTGCAAATTCTTTAATAAGGCATGTTTTTTGGCCTATTGAATTTTTTCTATAATTTAATGACATTTTACAGCATGCTAGTTTGCTCTGGAATGCTTTGAATGAGGAAACACTGGAACTGACTAGAATCAAGTGAATTCTTATCAAAATACTATTCTAATCAATTGTTAATAAGGAAATCTTTGAATTCTTTTGAACCTTATTGTACTGGCAGCTTAGCCAGCAAGGACATGCTTGATTTCCATTTAAGCAAAATAAATATATGATAGTATTCTGAACAGATTTCTGGTCTATAAGAACCCGGTCGATATATGTGCTTCACCCTAAAAATACCTTCTTTCAACAATGTTTTACCTAGGGGGAGGGAGGGAGGGACCAAATGGCATGGGTGTGTTGGATGATGTGAGCGGGTGGGTGGAGGGGGGGAAGATGGGGTGTCAACTTGGAGGGTAGAGGGGGACACCAGCCGAGCTGGATTTTCAAACATCAATACACACAGGGCGAATGAAACATTGATTCAAAATTTATGACGGGATTCATGAGATTTAGTTGTACCAAATATTTATGACAAGTTCAAGACCTTTTCTAGATGATAGTTGTCGGCAGGCCTGCAGCAATTTACCACAGCCTCATGATTTCTCGGGGTGCGGTCCTTTACATTCGCTGGGTAAGGTGTGAGGAAGTTGAAGTGTAGGCAATTCAGCAAATTCATTCAGCCAATCCAGTTCATGGATTGCGGGACTCAGGAATTTAGTGAACAAAGAAATTCCGCATGTGATGTTGGTTGGGCGAGTTAGCATGTGTGAGTGCTTAGATGTACTTAGATACATGCATAAATACATGCGTCCATGCATGCATGCATATATGTATATATCTGTGTGTGCATTTGTGTATGTATATATACATATAGATGATTGCATAGACATATGTTTACATAGATGCATACATACAAACAAACACTTTGTATACGTTTATATGTGTATATATATGTATGTGTATATATATATATGTGTGTGGAAACCCCCCCTTTTGACCCACACCTATCTGTGTTTCAATTCTATATATATATGTATATATATATCTCTATATTTACATGTGGGGGAAGGGGCTCTAAAGCCAGATCGCTATGAAAAGAAAGTAATATCGCACTGTACTAAGAGAAAGTACATTGAATACATCATGAACTCATGAAGAAAGACAGTGCTGAAACATGTAAGAATTAAGCCTATACAGCATCTGAAGCACTGTAAAACCAGAACAAACCCAAAAAGTAAATTTAGAAACCAAAACCCCGAAAACACACAAAAGTACTAAAACCAACAAAAAAAAGCAAAACTGACCCTATCCGACACATTTGTTGCAGTGATTTTTTGGTTTGTGTTTAGTGAACCAGGATATCATGTGGTCTTCCTGTCTGGTGCGGTTCACGAGAAAATTGCAATTTGCATCTAACTTGTGATTCGCATCAATCTCCAACTTGGAACAGAAGCACTGCATGGAAGTCGTTTCTGCTATGCTAGTTCCATACGAATATAGGTTTGGCCGTTCTTGCCGACGTATCTGTCACCATTTATGCCATATGTATCCATATCGCATATCTATATACATTCATAATGAGTGTGATGCAGCATGTACAAGCCTGGCTTTCTTCATGTATGTAGCCATTTAGTCATAGATGTGTCCATACATATTTTGATTGTACATATAGGTGCTTCCACATATGTGCAGTTGTGCAATATCGTCGATATTCCTCAAGACAGATAGGCAGGCATATAAAGACTTACAGCAGGCATTGAACATGATTACATGCAATACTACATTTTACGTTGTGTAGACGCCGACGGATTCGGCTAGTGTTGTCCGTATAGAAATGGTATATGACATAAACAGTCTATATACATGTTGTCAAAATTTCCGCATGTGCTCTATATATATATATATATATGTAAACGTTCGTAATCCAAACGCAGCATGCATTTGGTCATGTATGTAACCAACTGTTCATACATGTGTCCATATTGTATCTTGATCGTTTTACAAGTGCTTCCGCATATGTACATGCGTGCTATACTGCCGATTATCCCAAAGATAGATAGGCAGGCATATAAAGATGTACATACGAAGACATATCTAAACACTAGGTGCTAAAGTTCACAAAACAGCATAGAACCAGAAAAAGCTATGTCGATCAATATACGTATATAGTTAGATTATATGGCTACATGCAATATTGTAGTCTGTTGGTGCTGTTATGACAGCGTTGACTGCACATGTACATTATGAGCTATTCATGTGTGTATACGCCGAGAGATTCCACTAGTTTTGGCCGCGTAGCATGAATAGAGTACAAAAAGGGATATATATGTTATCAAAAGTATGCGCAAACATGTGCAGCAGTCTCAACGTTTGCCAAAGGCAGACAGGAAGATATGTTTTAGGTTTAACACATATAGAAGCTACATAGTTATGTCATCGCTTTACATCTGCTGATGTCTGCCTATACAGAACCTTGTGGATTCCATGTTTGTACACGCTGGGCTTTCGTTTAGTCGTGTTTACAACAACAGCATGCACTAGTTCTGGCTGCTTCGGGAAAAACTGTTACTACAACAGAAGACCAGAGGCATGAACATAACCAGCGGATTTGTCCCATCTTGCCGTTTTGTCACTGTAGTTGCTATAGTAGTGTTGCTTTGCAATACAGGCACATGATGAATAACACTGTATCCGCATATGTTCCAAAGGTAAAAGAACAACAAATATGCAATACTAACACGATACAATACAAAAGCATTTTCAATAAACACAGCAGATCTTGCGATCTTACTACTTCTCCGTTTGCAGCTTCATATGGTTTGGGTCAACTCGGGGAGGTAATAAATATGTATATACATATATAAACATATGTATGTATACACATTAGTGTGTATATATACATACACATATATATGTATATACACATGTATGTACGCACATAGATTGAGACTTTGATATTCCAACAGGACACAGGCAAGGCCTGGACCGCCTAAAACCCTTGCATCCTCCGCATTGCCCTCCAAGCTGCCAGAAAAGCCCAAAGGAGGTCGACCTTGATGTTTGAGGAGGTTCTTTGATTGCAACCAGCTGAAAGATCGAAAACTCGGGCTGTCATCATCATCATCATCATCGCCATCATCATCATCATCATCGGCGTCATACAATTGGGAGTTTAAGGGTTTATAAGGGTTCTGGTCGGAGGACATCGAACTTTGGAGCAAGATGTTAAAGTCCGGTGCATGGAATTCAGCCGTTTAGGGTGGACGAGTCTGTGGGCGAGGACTTAACGTTTTGGGGTCTGGCAATTCGGGATAGGGCTGTGCATTCCAAGAATTAGAGTTTAAGGCTTTGGCTTGGCGGTGGGACTACATCGGCTGCAGCTTGCGAGTGAAGATGTGGTCTTGCGTGGTGGGAACAGTTTGTAGACATACATCCATGCAGAAACACTATTACCCAAAATCCTCAACGAAGAAAGAAACGAGTGAAGCTCCAGATGCCTGGGACAGCTAAAACTCCCGGTACACGTTTCGAGGCAACGACGAATGAGCTCAGGATGGCAAAGATCATCGTTCCCCTCGGCAGATGGCAGACGAGTGCGACTGGACCTTACGTTGTCAGATGTGCCTGTCAGCACGACATTAGGAAAGTGAAACAGCAGGAGCAGAAGTAGCAGTAGCAGTAGCAGTAGCGGTAGCGGTAGCAGTAGCATAGCGAAAGCAGTAGCAGTAGTACAAGCAGTAGAGCACTAGTACAAGTACTAGTACCAGTACTAGTACTAGTACTGCAGCAACAATAGCGGTTGTAGCAGTAGAGTTGCCGTTGCAGCTGCTGTTGCTGTTGATGTTGCTGTTTGCTGGTGCTGTTGCTGTTGCTGTTGTTGTTGTCGTGGTGGTGGAAAGTAGGAAGAAGCTGCAACGTCTCGGCCACACTTCAGCTTAACAAGCTACAAAAAGCTCTGTCGACCCTTGCAGCTGAGGCATCTGACAGCCTTGCCAAAGCTTTCACAGATCTCACGACCTTGACGACACGTACCTGGGTGCCACTGCTGCTCGGCAGAGGGTCACTACGCGTTGAAACAACTTCTGTCGGCAAGCTACGCAGTCTAATATGAGCTTTTCGGCGGACATGCGACTCTGCGGCCACTGCGCAGTCCCTATACAGCCACTACGCGGTCACTGCCTGCTTGCAATCCGGTCGTCATTGCACGGTCACTACGCGGTTTCATTCATATAACTACTCAAAAAATGCATTCGTAAATTGAAAAGAAGTCACCTGACAGATTTGGTCACAACGCAGGCATTACTTTTGCCATTAGATGTAAAGTTCATGTGATTCGTCTTTGACCATGTCCACGTTAGTTTCTGCAGGTGGTGGAGTTCCTTTATTCATCCGCAATGTTTCGTAAAAAGGCTACGAGATTGGAGACGACCGTTACAGTACAAGCGGTTTGGGTAATTCGCGGCCAATTGCGTTGATTGATACATTCCTCCCGCTACCTAATACATCTTACCAGAGTATGTGGACTAAAGGGTTGCGACCTTTGTGTAGTGGGAACTTTCTACGCTGACTGAAGATGAGGCATCTCCGCACTCCAGCTTTCGGCAGTTTGGGTTCCAGCTTGCTGATAGGTGCCAATTCTCGACAGCTGACTTGTTTCTCAATTCCCTTCTAATTCGCCCAAATCCCTGTCAGTTTCTTGTCGACTCAGGAAACTGGTAACTCCTGGTTATCCTGAACCCTTGGCCTGTTTTGCTCGCTTCCGCTTGCCTCCGGTCGGCATAGCTGTGCACTGTACACTGATCAGCAACAAGGGCCATAGCGATGAGTGATGTGGCCTGAAAGTAGAGAAGACATAGCTAGTATCATCTCGTTCGCTATCTGCGGCCCGTTCGTCCACATCACTTGCAGACATGACCACACCCGGTCAGAGAGATCTTCCACCTGCGCTCAGGTGGGAAGCTGGAAATTTCTGAGAAACGCGGCATTGTGCTGCAGGATGCAGGAACAAGAAATGACGTCCAGCTTGAGCCGCTGTGAGGCACTAGGGCCGGAGCCGGAGCGACAAGCAAGATCTTTCACCTGTACAGCAGTTGCACACCTGTGGAGCGTAGGCGTCAGCTGCAAGTGATCCCCCTCAAAGTGTGGCCTTGCATGACTCCACTAATTTAAGTGTTCGATTTTTACCTGCGGAAGTTTTTTGCAGCTGGCACCAAAGGAGTGCTGAAATGCTTCCAATTTCCGGCCGTTGGCGGCTGACCGTGGGGCCTTGCAACAGGCTCGCTAATACAACCAATGCAGCGAGAAATCTTCATCTGAACAGCAGTCTGTGCAGCTTCGCCAGCAACCAGGGTCATCTCCGTGATCATCATCATCGTTCTCATCATCTTCGTCTGAGCTGCTTGTTGACCCTGAGCCGGTGATTTCCTTGGTTTTTTGGCGTAGAAATCTGCAGAGCTTGCGACGTCTGTAGAAGAACTGTTGCTGATTGCTGGAGAATGGAATGGTGAGTGGACACCGGGCAGGCAATGAAGCACAAACTCAGGTTCAGACTTGATCATGTCGGTAAAGAACGCTTACCGCCTCCTGCCGTCTGCACATGAACGCCGGCATGGTTGCCATAGAGTTTCATGCAGTTCTACAGAGGCTCCCTCAAGCACGCAACTGTTTCATGGTTCAGAGGGCAGAGGGCAGCACCGTCACTTGTTTGCTGATTGGCGGATTAAGGTCTTGAAGAATAGACCGCACCACTTTGAGAGGGTTGGGGGCGGGGGTTTCGGGGTTGGGGGTTGGGGGGGTTGGGCAAAAGGCTGGTCACAGAATGCATGTCAGAGGGGGGCTGGTGGGGGGGGGGGGGGGGGGGGGGGGGGTTTAGTTACAAGAAGGTCCAAAACATAAAGAAAAGTGACAGTGCAGTATAAGGGTACTGGGGGACGATTGCACATCAATAAAAATCGAGGT
>BGNK01002685.1:55705-90278 GCA_003297005.1 Symbiodinium sp. clade A Y106
CATAGGGTTTGTGGAATTAGGGTTGAGGGGTTTTAGGGATTGAAAAGGGGAAGTTCGGGGCTTGGGGTCAAGGGGGGAGGGGGTTGTTAATTGATACGAATGCGTTCAACATAACTAGAACTGTCACTGTAGTGTATGAGTACCATGGATCGTAATTGCATCATAACAAACTTCGAGCTACTTACAACAAACCAAGCAGGGAAACTACCTTGGGAGGGTAAGGTCACCTGCAGTCCATGTTTTTGTTGCCGGAAGCTTGTTGCCATACCAAAACAAGAAAGCTCTGCGGAAGTTGGGGGATCGTGGGGGATGTTTAAAGAACAAAAGCCTGGAGCGGCCAGGCGGCTGTGAAGCCGCGGTAAAATTGTAAACACATGGGTTTCGAGACCAGACCATGGAACCCCAAAGAGCCCCCTTCGTCGCCCCTGCTAGGACTGCCAAGTTCAGAGCTCCTGTCTCGGTTCTGTCATCTTGCTCTCACCACCGACGAGGGTCTACCGGACCACGCTGGACGAGGTCGCCGAGCCGATGAAACCGATGACAGCGGCGGCCATACGTTCTACAACTCATGGACGCAGTCCTGTTTCCCACTCCCACAAGGCAGGTAGTGCAGACGGCAAAGTACTTTAAACAGGATCGCCTACTACGCACCATGCAGCAGGACAACATATGTTTACAGTTGCTGCATTGGCGGAACGAACCCTTCAGAGCTTTCACCTTTCACCGCAATCCAGTCCGGCTGCTGTGTGCAGAAGTACAGATAGCTCCCTTCGCGATTGAAGGCTTGGTCTCCAAGTGTTCCGTCGTAAGTATACTCCAACTCGCCTTCAATCTGCTTTTGGAGAAGTGGAGGATCGCTAGGGTGGTGGGTCGGCAGGTGATAAAGTCTGGTGGCGCGCCACACCCATTCCTGACCGCTTCGGTATCTGGGAGAGGAGCCTGGCGGCTGTTCGACACATATGTCACTTGGTTGGGTATGAACAATGGCGAACTCCCCTTTTTGAGGAACATGTGTCGCTTCTGTGCCAGCAAACGTGGCCCGAAGGCGCCGAATATGCACCTTATTGCTGGCAATGGCTTGCACAGACACGTTCTCCAGGCCCTCCAGCTCCCCCAGGACCTCTCCAACGGTACAAGCCTCGTCAAGAATCTGTCCTCACGGCCACACTTAGATTGAAGCACGTGGTGGTTGGAGTGTGGGCTGGGTGCACTAAGGTATGTGCCACAAGGCTGTATGGGTGGCGGCCTTTGAGCTTCTTCAATCTTAATTCTTTCTCAAAACAGCTTCACAACTGGGATGCTGCAGGTCGTCCTTCCGGGCCCGTCAGCTCCAAGAAGCGATCCGCTTGCAGCTCCGCCTTCTTCCGCACCGTACCGATCTGCGTCTCACCCTGGACTCTCCAGCTTTAGTGCCTAGACTGCTAAGGGTAACATAATAAAATCAATAGTACAGTATGTAGTATACTACGCTGCAGCCTTCGTAAGTACAGTGTACTAGGATCCCAGCAGAGCTGCCGCTGAGCACTTGAACTTGCACCTTCAGCGAGGGCGTTGTGGAGCTGCTGGAATCCTTCAAGCTGGAGCTGCTGTCATCTGCATCGGCCATGGCACAGGGATGCTATGCGGCTACACCGTCGGGAGCGTTGGATTGCTTCTCTTCCCCTTCAGACTGGGAGATGCTGCCTGGCCAAAAACTTTAGTGTTGCGACTTCGGCATTGGAACTTCGGCACTGTTCGAAGGATCTCAACCATCTCCATGAGCTGCAGCCTCAGCCTTGAACCTGCTGAATCCGACCGTATACCTCGATGCCCACGCGCAACCCAAGTTGTTTCCTGAAGCCTCAGCTCATCCACCTATACCCAAATCTCCAAACCGATGCCAGCTCAGAGGAGAGCCAGGCGGAAGACACGGAAGATCCGTAAGAAGGACAATTTGGATCCTCCAGGCTCGGGCGCAGTTTTGGGAGACCGGCTCTTCTACTGTTGCTGCTGTTGTTGCCACTTGTCGTTGCCGCTGCGGTTTATGTTGTTGCGGTGGAGGTGGAGGAGGACGGGGAGGTAGTGCTGGTGGTGGTGCCGGTGGCGGCGGGGCAGACGGGGCAGATGTCTTCCTCGTCGATGTTTCCTGCTTGTGCTGCGACTACTACTACTACTACTACTACTACTACTACTACTACTACTACTACTACGACTACTACGACTACTACTACTACTACCACCACTACCACTACCACTACCATTACCACTACCACTACCACTGCCGCTGCCGCTGCCGCTACGGCGACCGCTACCGCTACCGCTACCACTCCTGCTACTCCTACTACTACTACTACTACTACTACTACTACTACTACTACTACTGCTGCTATTACTACTGCTCCTCCTACTACTACTACTACGACTGCTGCTACTACTACTGCTGCTACTACTACTACTGCTAGTAATTCTGCTGCTGCTGCTACTACTACTGCTACTACTACTACTCCTGCTACTACTACTACTACTACTACCAGTACTAGTATTGGTACTACTGTGGATGGAGGAAATCTCGCATCGCTTTTAAGATATGCTACGTAGCTTCACCCTGCGCCACCTTCGTAACATTGCTATGAACACGGGGTTTTACAAAATCGTTCCAATGACATAAATCTTGCACCGCCCCAAGAGATCTATCGTCAATGTTAAACAGGGGTGCGGGGTTGTTGCTTGGATGTGCACCCGAAACAGTGTATGTAGGTGGTGCAAGATTTCCTCCATCCACCGTAGTACCAGTACTACCACCACCACCACCACCACCACCACGACCACTACCACTGCCACTACCACTACCATTACCACTACCACTAACACCACCACTACCACCACCACTACCACCACAACCGCTACCGCTCTGCCACTACTACCACTACTACCAACACGACCGCCACGACTCCAACAACTACTACTCCTGCTACTACTGCTGCTACAACTACTACGACCCCTACTCCTAATCCTACTCCTCTTGCCTCCACTACTACTACAACTACAACTGCTACTACTACTACTACTCCTGCTGCTACTACTACTACTACTACTACTAGTACTACTACTACTACTACTACTACTACTACTACTACTGCTACTGCTACTGCTACTGCTACTGCTACTGCTACTGCTACTACTACTACTACTCCTCCTGCTGCTGCTGCTGCTGCCAGCCAAAGCAGCAGCAGTAGCAACAGACATACGTAGCAGACATAGCTGCAAGGGCCGAGATATTACAGCAACTGCAGCAGCTGCTGTTATTGTCGTCTGAAGCCCCCAACCAAAACTGCCAAGACAAATGTCACCATATCGGAGTGCACCAAGGAGTCCAACCGCATGATGGGACTTTCAGAAGATGTCGTGATACAATCCCACAATATCCATAGGATCCCTCATTATCATTTAAGAAGCAGCAGACTGGCCTTGGGAGAAAAGTCCGACAAAGGACTCCCCGACCAACGCCATGTCAAACCAATTCCATGCCCTCGGGCCAGCAAAACCAAGCTGGACTTGAATTCTCTCTGGAACAATCTGAACACTGTTTGGCCAATTCAAAAGCAAGCAAGATCAACACGACCAATGCGATTAGGCAGCCGCTTCGCCCACGCTAACAGAGCACAGAGGCCTGAATGTAACACTGAAGGTCTACTGTCCCGACTGTTGCAGCTCCCCTGTGAGCTACGAGTAGAACACAGTCCAAGACCCCAAAGCGAAGTCCCAAGCCGGCAAGGATCACGAGCCGGAAGACAGAGTAAGTGCGAAGATAAACCGTTCACCCGCAACACACCTACATTTACATGCGCGCCGCGGCGCAAGAACCGCCAAAAACAGGACCGCAAAGCCCGAGATCCGTAAGTCGGTCTCAGATTCACACCGCTCCTCTCCGACAAAGAACTGCCTGGGCCGACTGCTAATGACTGCTAGATAGTAGAGCTGGGAAGGCCAAGATTCGCTGGTTTTTCCTTGCCATAGCATCGTTATCCTGTCAGTTTGTTCGTATCAATGCTCAAGATGATAGTTCTGCTGCTTCCTGATGACGTTCGAGTAGGTGACGATGAAGGTGGTGAAGATCACAATGAAGATGATGGTGGTGTGACTGAGGATGATGGCCGTGATGGTGACTATGTCGATGATCATGATGACAATGCTGATGGCAATAAAACTGAGGATGATATTATCAGCAATCACTGTGAACATGAAGTTGTTGACACTCGTGATAACGACAACGAATCAAATGACAGCGAGGAGGGAGCAGATGCTGCTGACGAGATGATGATGTTGAACAGGCCCGGCATCACAACAATCATCATCAGGATCAACGCAAGAAGAAGAGGGGAGGTGGCGGTTGGGGTGGTAGAGGTAGTGGCAATACCAGCGATAAAGATGGATAATAAATCTAAGTTTCCAATACTCACAAGCATCCTCTTCGTCATCGATGCTGTCTTTCACTGTCGTGACTGACGAAAACATAACTCCTGTGTTACCACTTGTGCTGCTGCTACCCTAGCCAAATTTCACAAGCCTTGGATTCCGTTGCGTCAACAAAGGCCGACAAAGCCGTACTCAACAGCGAAATTCTTGTCAGGGTTTCGCAACATGCACAGCCCATTGAAGGGGTTTGGGGCTCGGGGCTCTCGGTCGAAGCGGTTTGATGTGCTTGATGTAGGTTTAGGGGGGATCTTGGAGGTTTGGCGGAATTCGGGATGTTGGGCTTCTTGCCCCGTTGCCCCTCTGAGCACCAGGCACACGGTCAGCAATCATCTTTACGAAGAGCTCCACCCCAAACCAGGCTGGCCAAAGGATTGAGTTTAGCAGTTCTGACGTGCTATTGCCATTCTTGCATGGCTAAGAGCTTGCTCGGCGGCCTGATCGATGCATTTCGGTTACCAAAAAGGTCCCGCCTGTGAAAGCGATGTCGAACTCGACCTGAAACCACCAAAACTTTCTGCTTTGAGCTGTGATCTCTACTGGGCGAACATGAACATCGCCATCATCACACGCAGAAGCATGGCCATCATCATCGTAGCTATCATCTTCATTGTCACCATGGGACAATGGCGACGACGAAGACTGCGACGACGAAGAGACAATAAACAAGCACTGCAAAGAACTGAGCGGCTGGTGTTCCTGCTCCTGCTTCTCATCACTGCTGCTTCTGCTCATGCCGCTCTTACAGTTGCTGTCGGCGAGCAACAAGGACCGCGACTGGTCTTACCAAGGGTGCTACACTGCTACATGGTGCTACCAGTACAGGGCACTGGAAGCTCTATCAGCAGCGGTCCATTCACTGACACCTCCACTACGGTCACGGAACGTCGTTCTATGCTCTCAGACATGCCGTCATGCGAGAAGCTGAAGCACATCTTGGCCGGGTCGCTCCCGGCTGTTGCACCGGCTCGTTCCTAAGGCGTCTCCAGCTGTTGCTGACCTCGGCTTTGCAACATCGGCGACGGTGGTGTTTGCGCTTTTCCTCGGGCTCCATTCCTGCTGCACAAGGCTAGTTAATGTTTAGGGGCATGTGGTTTCGGGGTTGAGCGTTTCGGGTATGGGATTCCCTGCAAGCTTTGCAGTACACGATCCCTCGGAAACACCAGAGACAGCAGACCCTTGCGCCCGAGTCTGAGGCATTCGTGTTAGCCGCCCAACCTGGGATGAGCCCGGGCCCGGAAGTCCTGAAACCCAAAACCTAAGACCTAAGCCTGTTCAACACTCACAATAGGCTGGCAGTCTCTTCAGGTTTCCAGCTTTGTACACAGATCTGATGTCGCCTTGCAGTTGGAAACTCGTATAACCACGACACCCTCCGCTGGGCAGGAACAGACAGCTTCGACAGGGGTTTCTGATCCGGTGCGTGGAGGCCAGGGGTTCATGTACTCGTGAAATGAGTCGAACGGTTGTGTTGCAAACTGCACCTTCAAGTCAGCAACCCTGACAGTTCGCAACCAGCCTGCGCCCGACACCCCGGGATCGCCACGCCATTGGGAGTCAGGACACCATTATGCACAAGGACACCCAAAAGACGAACCCTACTTGTCAGACGTCCCCATGTCCCAATGCGAGGAGGCGGCCTAGGTAGAGAGTGTTGGCTGCGATGGCCAGCATGGTAATCCTCAGAGCAGGGGAAGGGCCGGTTTTTGGTGGCTTGCCAAGCAACAACCTACTTGCTTAACCTGCCTGGGAAAAAGGATAGCGTGTTGGCAGGGTCGAGCCCTTTTGGTGCATCCTGAACACTAAGCTACAAACCCCAAAGCCGAACCCCAAGCCGCAAAGGCACAAAACCGTGAAAAAACGGAACTCAAGGGCTCAAAACTAGGAAAGCCCAAAACCCCCAAAACCCAAAGTCCCTGAAAGCCCAAAAGCCATTGAAGCCCTGAAGCTCTGAGAACCCCTGCGACTTAAAGAAGAGGCCGTTGGTGAATCTCTTCATCAGGCGCTCCTGCAGAAATTAAGGCTTCTGGGGTTTAGGGATCTTTTGAATCCACTTTGGCCAAGGATGGCCGAAGACCGGAATATCAATAACAGCAAACAAGAGGAGGTCGGACGAGTACCGAGCTACGCAGCCCTCTCGCACAATGACCATGGAGGGTCGAAAACGACTTGCTTGTTCACAGCACATGTTCGGGTTGAAAATGCGTGGAAGTCCCGACTGACGTGCTGGTTGGAAGTTGTCTGCACCGTGGCTCACGCTTCCTTTACAACACTTTTGGATGTCGGACGTCTGGGCATGGTCCGCCTGTGCGCGTGCTGCTGGAGTGCAGTGTGATGTGGAGATGGTGCAGATAACACTCATTCCGGAATGTCAAGCGTTTTTATTCAACTATGTCCGGGCCACACGGTTGTTTACCAGTCTCTTGGCATTTCTGACTTCGGGACCGCAGCCTGAGCATTTAGCCTAGAAGCCTCGTGCCTTCAGTTTGATAAGATGACAAGCAATGACGACCAGTGACACTGCCCTCAGACACCTGTCTTTCGGAAGTTGCGGGTATCGGGTTGCGTGTTTCATCAGTCTTGCCATTATCTTGCAGTTACGCATGATTGCGGAGTTGCACCTGCATCAAACGTCGCCGTGATTCAGGCCAAAACTCATTTCGTCCACGCCGCACACATGTACCAACTGCGGAGCCACCAAACACCGAAGCTAAGGCCCGAATAGCCCCGACGCACGACCCAGAAATCGCGCAAGCATCGAAACAGACACACCTATATTCCAAGAACGAAAGCACACATCCTTTTTGCCGAAACCCCCTGAAACCCCTACCCAACCTTTCCGTACCCTCATCCCGGAACCCGAATCTCCTTCTCTGTTGCTCGAATGTCAATCGGGAAACACCTCGCCAAACATCTTTGCCCGTTGCGGCGCGGATGGGAAGCAAAGTAGAAGCCTTCCTACCAAAGTCCGCCAAGCCAGGATGCTGTTTGTTGGGGACTCCATGTCGAGTAGGATACTTGTACACTGTACACGTAGCCACAACTACCACTGAGCGGTATCAAGACACTTTTATTACCCTCAGAGGCACGGGTCGAAACTGAAAGTTTTCCATGTAGTCCTCCGCACCCCTATGCCTACTCCTACTCCTACCAGTACTCCTACTGCTCCTGCTACTGCTTTCTGTTGCTACTACTACTACTACTACTACTACTACTACTCCTGCTGCTACTACTACTACTACTACTGCTACTACTACTACTACTGCTACTGCTACTACTACTACTACTACTACTACTACTACGACTACTACTACTACTACTCCTGCTGCTGCTACTACTACTACTACTACTAGTGTCTTGGCTGATGAGGCGGAGAGTGCACGCCGGGTCTCACCCGAAACAAAACTCGATGCTGCGATTTGTAAGAAGGCATGTGAATGCGCAGAGACCGCTTCAAGCACGGAAGGCCCAAAATCCTCAGGTCCCGAGTCTTGCTAACAGCGGTGACAAGTCTGCACCTCTATACCTGCTTACAATAACCCCATATCTGCTTGCTATACCACGAGTGGAAAGAGCATCAAAAGCGTAAAGGAACACGTAAACCCTGAACACGCGTAACTCTGCTACTGAAGGGGTATCCCTGAACCCCTAAGCCCGAAGATCGAAATGCGGAACATCCGAAACCCAAGCTTGAAGACAACCCCTGAGCGCTCTGAGCGCTGTGCAAGCCAAACACCGAGGAGAACAGTGGCCTTTCGAGGCGCTCGACGACGAAAATCACAAGTGTAACAAGAGAAGCAAAAGACGAAACATACAAAAAATGAATGCACATATCTCTCTATATATATGTATATATAATACACATCCTTCCTGAGGGAAAGTATTTGGTTGGGAGTCCCAAGGGCACATGCGCGAGATTCAGACTGGTGGGACAAGCTGGTGTCACAGGATATCTGCTTGGGAGTCTCGATAGGATGTACTTTGAGGCGGAAACCCTGAAGCAGAGGACCAAGCTGGCCAAGGGCCTCAAGAGGCCCGATTCTTCGCCGGAAGGTGACCGTCTGGAAGCTCCAAATGCAGGCCTACCGCCGCGCCTGCTGGCTTGGACTGCACTAGGCTCCTGACGGCAAGATGGTGGGTTGTGGGCCCGATCGCACTGCATGTACACGGCCCTCCTGCAGAGTCTCGCTCCACCGGGAGCCTTGCCGTTCCCCAGCATTCCGAGCCAAGGCGAGAACACTTTCGGACCCCGGAGCCAGGCTGCGGCATCCTGGAGTCCCGGCACCGGGCATGGACGTGGACGACGATCGGGACAAGCAACCTCTGGATGCAGACGAAAGGGCCGAGGAAAAGGCCGCAACCAGCCTGCCAGCGCACGCTCAAATCCTTCCTGGACGTGTAACAAACAGGGCGACAGGAACGGCACGACAGACACCCCCCTGAACTACGCCAACGCGACGGAGCATCAGAAGCGCCATCATCGCTTCGAACCACCTCGCCTCTGCGGTGGTGAGGCGGCTCTGCAAAAGTACCGTCCTGATTGGATGCTCTTTTTGGGTTCCTTTTCCTTCAACTCCTTTCACATCTGGCACGTCGAGCCGCGACCAAGTTGAACAAGGCATCGGTCCGGATGAAGAAGACAAACAGAGCCGTCGGCCAAACAGCTGGGATGGCTATCAGCGGACTCTAAACAGGTCAATTGGTTGAAGCGGGATGCGCAGAAGATCCACATTGTGGATACCACGGTCCCCCCCACAGGACCCTCAGTTGATGCAGGGTGGCTGCTCGAGATGATCGCCCTGTGCAAAACTCCGCTGAACGGATTGCATGCGACTCGCCCCCTGGCGCACGAGGAGCCGAGGGCGAAGACTCCTCTCCCTCCTTTTCGCTAGCAGAAGGACCGGACTTTGTCGTGTGAGCGAGCGTAAAGTGTATCACAGTCATGAGTAACCTCGCAGGGCGAGAAGCAGCCTAGCGATGGCTGGCAACTATGAAATCAAGGACTGTTCTTCGGGTTCGAAGAACATTTGTTCATAATTAATCATCGTCGCTGTCGCCATCATGACTGCTGGCATCATCGCAGATATCCTCTCGGCAACTGCTGTCAGCATCATCATCATCACCACCGTAACGGCACAAACCGCAACAGCTGCCATTGTCTTCCTTGCCCCGAAACCTGGTTCCAGTACTGTGCAGGACTAATGGACCCCATTGGCCAATAAGAGGTGGAGCTTACATGGTGCATAACACTCTTGATGCCTGCAAGTCATACCGCGTCAAGACCAACAGGAGAAGCTCGGATTTCGAGCTTTGTATCTGAGACTCCCAGCGGGGAGCTCTCCATAGGCGTGTCTGCAAAGGGATCCATCCTGCGCCAGGCGGACAAACCCTAAGACCTGCCCGATGAGACTTCGAAATCCAGGATGCTGCGACGTCACCTCTTCGAATCCAAACCCTGAGCCGGCGGGAGCAGCAGCAGCAACGGCAATTGTCGCAAGAGTATGAAAAACAGCTAAACCGAAAGGTTATCCTAGTAGCTTTGCAGCAACGACAACTACGAACAGCAATAAGACTCTTTGTGGATATCGTCATATTCCAACCACACTGTAAATCGGCAGGCTTATGAGGGCGCACAAGTTGTAAAGTCGTACTACTACAGCACTGAAAGGCAGAGATCGACTACCTCTCATTGCAGCATTAGATGCAGCACGGTGACTGTTGATGCAACTCTGGTGCTTTAAGCAACAGCTGCATCCTGTCTGTTGGCAATACGATTAAATGATTAGGCTACTGCTACAAGTGCTCCTCTAAGTCTCCTATGCGGCATCACGATGACCATTTGTATGACTGCCTGTATAATTGTACTGGTACTTGCTCGGAGCAGTAAAACGACCGGCTACCACCATGCCGGTTGAGACTGACTGTCGTGATTTCATGGCTGCAGTCAGGACCGAGCTCGTGGTGTTGCTGAGCCAACGCTCCATGAGTCACACCCCTCCCTCCCCTTGGCGTCTTGAGCATCTTGATCTTGTCACTGGCCAGGAATCCGTCCTCGCTCTCCTCAAATGCCGGCAAACATCTGCTCAGGAGGTGCTGTGGACACTCCTATCATAAAGATGGTCAGTATTACTAGGAAGCACTACTCCGTTACTTAAGGCGACGCCGTTGCTGAATCTGCACTTTGTGGATATTATAGTTGACCTCTGCGCAAGCTTCTTCTGATTCTGTTGATGGGACTGACGATGACGGTGATGATGATGCTTATGATGACGACGGTGATGATGATGGTGATGATGATACTGATGGTGTAAATGACGATGACCATGACGATGACACGACGATGACGATGACGATGGTGATGATGATGATGATGATGAATGATGATCGTGATGGTGGCTGACCTGCTCCGGCTTCGTGTGTAGCCTTCATGCCAAACCCACTGAGGATCCTTTTGACTCCCCACCCGAGGCAGGCAAGCAGGCAAAAACTGGGACCGAGGCCTGATCTCCGTTCATCATGTGCTTTCGGATGTGAACAGCGTCATGCACTGCCTCACGCAAAGGTGCAGTACCGCAGGGTCAGGCACACGCAGCTCGAACATCCAGAACATTTTTTCAAGAAGGTCAAGGAGATTCTTCCGACTTGCTCGCACCACCCTCGCCATGAAGCAAACGGCGCCTGCGTGCTGACCTGGGAGAGATGTACTGACCTCCCTCTTGCACATCTGCTTGGGACTGTTAGTTCCAGAAAGACGCATCGCATTAGTATCGGGATCCAAAGCTGAATCTTGTGTCGCAATGGGATGAGTGTCATGAGTGTCTGCAGTATGTATCACTGTTGTCGGGGAACTTTAAACATTTCCGACGAGTTGTAGTTTTGATTTCTTCTGTTATGCTTGCGGTTGTCGTCTGCTTAGAGCAGAGTCCTTGCAAGCGACCCTTGCAAACAAATTGTAAAGCAGAATCCTTGCATGCAAAAATTTGCACACTTACGTACTTACTTACTTGCTAACTTACTTACCTACCTACATACCAACTTACTCACTTACAAATTTACTTACTTGCTGCAACACTGAAATAGTTAAGACAAAATCGTGCGAATTGCTGGTCAAACATTAGAGTTGCAACAAATTGCTGATGAACATAATCTAGGCACTCATCGTGATACTCAGGCCAGCCAAACGAATAACATGCATGTCAGTCGGTTCTTCATACTACCAGCAACTTCCAGTACATGGTCACTAGGGCGAGCATCAAAGGTATGATTGGTCTGCACAAGTTCATGGGTCCGAGTAGCAGGATGAGGGTGACTAGCACGAAAGGTACATTCACATGACTTCTGGCAACCCCATGACTACATGAATACAAACGTAATGCAGATGACTACTGCCACTGCTATGAAGCCGAATGAGATTTCCGTCATGTCGGTGCCCTTGATAGGAATCTGGTGCAACTATTGATACTAAGGAAGGACTCGGAACATCAGCAAATGCTTCCTAGGCTAGCGGCTAGCTGTGTAGAGCTTGCTTTTTGAGCGGCTTTGGGCAAAGATCACTCGCGTCCCTTCACTCATTGTGAGTAGGAAAAGAAAGTGTTGGACTTAAAGACCTTTTCGAACGTTGGCAGCTCCACTAACTTGCTCCAAACGGGACCGTACGATGTGAAAATTAGGGAGGGCCTGTGGCGTCTATGGGAGCCAGTGCCGCCAATTCGGCGCACTGCTCAGCCCAGTGTACTCTACGACGGCCCGGCCTCGTACCCGACTTTACAGAACCACCCTTGCATACATACACTTTCGCAAAAACACAGTTCCTTTGCAGGTTGCTCGGTATTGCCCTCAAAACGTGACCAAACAGCTTGAGATGTGCCCTGCGGATGTGGTGCGTGAGTGGGGACTGGTCTTCGAGAGCTCGAACTCCTGCGTTGCGGATGGTTTGTGCCATGGGCTTGTCTCTTTGTGTAGAAGGTGGACGTGGTCCAGCATTGGCACAAACACCGCGTCATAGATCCGGAGTTTCCAAGCAACGCTCAGGCCTGTGTCAGAACTGGTGCAGGTGTTGAAGAGTTTCTGTGCTTTGGCCAGTTTGGTGGTGACATCGGTCTTGCTGGGGGGGTCAGCCCGAAGGATAACTCTCAGGCACTTTGACTGGGTGACCGGCTTGAGCCTGTCACCTGTGAGGAAGCAAATGCCGTTGCCGGCGGCCGGCGAGCGGAGCAGCACTGACTTTTTGTAGTTAAAAGTCAGGTCGCTGTGCGCTGCAATTTCTTGCAGTATTTGCAAGATCTGCTACCTTTGTTCGGCAGTGCCTCTGAACATGGCCGTGTCGTGAGCTGCGTAGAGCTAGGCCATCCAAAAACAGAATGATATTGGTAAGGTGTCAGCAGAATTATCTACTGCTTACAGCAATTGGTAGACATCCAGCTTTGTTCCTGTCACAATGCTGTTCATATCAAGCATTCTTGGTATTGCACCTGCTTTTAGTACTTCGCATCACAGCATCACAGCTGACATTTACACTACTGCGGGTGTCATCTCTCCATGTCTGTATGTCAACTCTGTATGTCTGCGTATGTCCGTATGTCCGAAGGTCTGCATACATGCATGCATGGACGGACGGAGGGAGGGATGGATGGATGCATGCATGTGCGGGGTGCATGCATCTGTGTATGTACGTCTGCATGCATGTACATGTATGTCAATGTATGTCGTGGAAGTTCCGCATGCAACATATGCAATGAATGTTTTATATCTAATGTATGTCAATGTGTGTCATGTAGGTAATGTCATGTATGTAACAATGCAATACAAGGCAATGCCATGTAATGTAATGTGATGTGATGGGATATTACTGTCATGTGACGCTATCTCTTGTGGTTGTCATGCAATGCGACACCATGCCAGGTAGTTTAACATGTACTGTAATTTGCTGTGCTGTCTTGTGCTTTGCCGCGCTGTACTGAGTTCTACTCTACTCTGCTCTGCCCTGCCGTAACTCTTTTGCAGAGTGATACAATGTGGTGTAATGCAACGACATGTCTGTCTGGTAGGGCATGCAGGCAAGCAGGAAGGCAAACAGGCAGGCAGGCAGGCAGGTTGGTGGGTGAGCTTGGTAGGTAGGTAGGCATGCAGGCAGGCAGGTAGGTCGGTGGATGTCTAGTTTTTCAACCTTCGCACGCATACATCAAGAAAAGTATACCACTGTGTTTAGAAAGTCCTCTCAGCTGTTATCTTGATAACTACGTTGTAAACAGATGATGCCTATCATAAAATACATATGTGAGGCAGGGGAGAAGACAATAAAACAGAGAGAGGTCGATGTTGATATGAAACGCCACCTTCCGTACACGGCAGCTATGCCAGCATTCCAGGCCCCGGCTTTCCGAATCCGACTTCGCACTTCAGGTGCTTCGAGCCTCGGGGACCCAAAGTGTGGTTTAGCCGCCTAGCCCTGAGGGCTCGGGGTCCGATAGTGTTGAAACTGCCTCTGAACACCTCTCTGTGCAGGCATGTAAAGCACCCGCATCACCAGCGCATCGCAGAGGTAATACCAAAAATCCAACCAGCTGCCACCGAACTGTTCAACGCGAAAACGCATTGCAGCCAAAAGACGATACAGTCTTGATGGAGATAAGCTCATCCTCTTCCCTGAAGCCAGGAGGTTTTGAAGCTTCAGGGCTTGCTCTGGGGATTAACTGCGCTGGAGGCTTGGCCTCCTCCCCTCTAGTTGCAAAGTAAGATAAGTCACACCTCCAAGTTTTGCTCACTTTGCTCACATTACAAAATCCCGTCGTGAGAGCTCCGAGATCCAGGATGAAGGAGGTTTTGTTGATATCCTCGTACCATGTCCAAGCAAAGTTTCCTCGCCAATGCAAACCGATCCGGACATGCAGTACTTCATGCATGCTGATCAACCCAAAAACATGACCGAGGACAAAACGACGTAACTGCAACAGCAACAACAATAACAACAATCACAAAAGGACGACACACGAAGAGGCTTTCCTCAATTCAGCTGGTGTGAAAGCATCGAAGAGTAGCTGAGGGATGGCTGAGCAGCCAGCGGAGCAAAACCTGGCGGGTTTGGTCCCTCGATGACGCGCACCTGCGCCTGGCTTGCGAAGGCCCGTGGTGCTGATGATTCTACTCTGTGCAGCTGCTGTGCTTTGCTGCAGTTGCAACATTTGCACGATCATATCGGTACTCTTAAGAAGCCGTGGGCTTCAAGCAATGCGCTCGAAGCCTTCAAACGGTGGTTCTCGTTGATGAGGGATTCCATCACCTGGGGGACAGGGGAAGAAGTCACCAAAGGTTTGTGTTGCCCGCAGGAATCGCAACCGGAGACATTGTTCGGCAGCATCGCCAACTACATACCTCCGATACACCACTACTGGAACCCACAGAGACCGCGCAATCTGCACTACTTGTTCTTCGGCGGACAAATTCCCTTTGCCTCAAGCTTACCGCAGTCTTGCTGATGGGATCTAGTGGGCCAACAACACAAAAGTACACTGCAACAGAACCTAGCCACAACAAGGAGACATAATGAAGCCCAGCATGACCTTGACAACATGCAGCCTCCATGGTGAAGCCTGCATCAACCGAGACCCTTACTATATCATCGGGTCGAGATACGGAAGGTCGATTGGGTGGCTTCCGACCCTGCTCGGGGCAGGAAGCGAAGGTGGTATGCTATTTCTGCATGGGTATGCGCTTCGATCAAACATTGTCGGATGGTGAAATGAAAACTTAAGCCGTAATGCTGGGCTGGATGAACACTAAAGAAAATCAACCCAAGCTCGCTCGTCGCAGCAGCAGAAGCACCAAACAGATCCCGTACGGCAAACTGAACAACTCGTGCCCAGGGCGAAACGCAAAACTACTGCTGTCACGACGCGGAAGACAATGCTCGTTCTCGCCTCAACCCTGACCTTGTCCCAATAACTGCACAACCCCGGAACTGCAAAATCAAAAACCTCAAGCTCCAACCCGCAGCCAGCCTTCGAATGTGATCGCGCCCCGATCTCCTGGAGCTCTTTCTTCAGATCCTCCGGATCTCCGGGTGATTTGAGTCGGACCTCCCGTTCTAGGTACTGGGACCCAGTTACTGGGAGGGAGAGAGGCAGGGAAGTACGGGGAGGGATGGACAGAGGGATGGTGGGACAGGCCACACACACGAACTTGACACCCTGACCTGAAACGATCGACATCAGTTATCACCATCATCTTCGGCTTCCCTTCTTCACCCTCACCGTCACCATAGTCTTTTCCTCATTGTGATACATATCATCAAAAACAACACCAACAAATATGACAAAACCCACAACAGCCGCAGCAGCAGCGACGACAACAATGACAACAACGACGACTACAACAACGGCAGCAACAACAACCAACCACAACCACGACCACAACCACAAAGATGACGACAAAAAGTAACTGCAATAGCTGTCCGCACTATGCCTTTCATCAAAACACTCGTCGGCATTGTAGCATCGTCACCTCCGAAATCTCCATCGTCATCATCAAGTGCACAGCAGCCTTATTGCCGTTAAACTACAACGGCAACACCACACTGCGACCATCGAAAAAGATGCCGGGGCAGTCCAGGTTCTCGCTCTGAAGGGTGAGCACCTTCGCAAATATTTCCGGTGGAGTCCGCTTCTCAGGAGCTGCTTGGATTGGGCCCTTTGGGCCCTCAGGCCCAAACCATGCAGGAGTTGGAAGAAGGCGATGCGTCCTATGAGACCCAAGCCTGAAGCTCTCCGGAAACTTCCCTGATTTTACGCTCTCTGGCCGTGATGACCATCTTACTCAGTGTCATGACGGCTGCTGGTCCCTTCGTGCTGCCTGCTCGTGCAGCTTCTTGTAGTGGCTCTGCACATCCGTGATGGTCTGCCTCGGTGTCATGAAACTGGGCTGTGGGAATTCGGAAGTTCACGCTCTGGGCGGTGTTTGCTCCTCCCTGCTGGCCCGGAAAAAGTCGTGGCTTCGAACATACGGTTAACATCTTCCAATCTGCATCTGCAGGTTCCGAATGATGGAGGTTGCAACATGCATGCTTGAGCTAGGCCGCTGGATGGCGATGGGCAGCGCCATGGCTTCAAAAGCCTTGCAGGCACTTGCAGCTTGCAGCCTGGGGTCGACCCGAGGGTCTCCGACTTGATGGTATCTCGCTGTTTGCATCTTCAAGATCCAACTGTAAATGAACCTGCACAAAGCCACCAGAAGAGGAAGTTTAGCAACAAGCAGCATTGTCGGAGCAGCGGTGGTAGCAAGGTAGCAGTACTACGTAACATTTTTGGAGGTGGTAGTTGCACTGATTGAACGAGTTGCTGCTTCTGCCCCGCTACTAATTGCAGCAGTAGCAGTAGCTGAAGCTGTAGCTGTAGCGGTAGCGGTAGCGGCAGGAAATACTTGTAGTAGTAATAGTAGTAGTAGTAGTAGTAGTAGTAGTAGTAGTAGTGTAGTAGTAGTAGTGGTAGTACTAGTAGTACTAGTAGTACTAGTAGTACTAGTAGTACTAGTAGTAGTAGTAGTAGTAGTAGAAGTAGTAGTAGTAGTAGTAGTACTAGTAGTAGTAGTAGTAGTAGCGGTAGCAGTAGTAGTAGTAGTAGTAGTAGCAGCAGCAGCAGTAGCAGTAGTAGTAGTAGTGGTGGAAGTAGTAGTAGTAGTAGCAGTAGTAGTAGTTGTTGTAGTAGTAGTAGTTGTAGTAGCTTTGAGCTTTGCACGCAGCAGAAGGGATCCATCCGCCTAGCGTCGGGATAGAGCGAGCTTCCTTCGGACGCCCGGTGCATTTAAGCACATGGCTGATTAGTCTCACATGTGTGGACAAAAGCAGCATGCACCGTTCCGGGGAACTTGTAAGCATGCATGCTGTCCGGTTGCGCTACGAGAGCTCTAGAGCAATCTCTGGCAATGCACGTTGAAGACAGTAGAAAAGAGCATAGCACGATCGGTTCTGAGCCGCTTGAGGCGTGGATCGCCAGCGAGCTACTCGGTTGTCGTCACAGCTCCAGAATCCGTCCTGCACCAGAGTTGCTGTGTAATGTCCCGTTGATGGCGTATGCCCGTGATGCTCAATGAAAGCGCACATCGGTTAAACTTCGAAGTGAATATCGGACCTGGGCCCCCGTAGAACGTCGATGTAGTTGCAGAAGCAGAGCAAGGGGTAGGATGTCCAGACCATGTATGCGGTCCACGCAGCGATGCCATTCATCCACTAGACTTTGTATCCTTTGCGGACTGGCTGCTCTGGAACTTTGTGGCATATGTAGAATGATTGGCTGAGTGCACAGCCCCTCATCCAGGTGATGAAGCGTCCCCGCCATAGACGGTGTGCGTGCCTTCCATGAGCCTGCGAAAAGTTTGCAGTCGGATTTGCTCATGAGGTACGAGAAGAATTCACAAACATCATGTTGACGATGTGCCTCTCCCCATTCATTGATCACCGATTGCCACCTGCGGTCTTGGATTAAAGACATGGTCCGAGTACCTGTGGCCTGTAGCAAGTTGAGAAAGAAACCTTCGGCATCATTCATTGAAGATAATGTCTCAATCCGCAATCTCCCCAGAAGCCAAACAAGAACCTGCACGAGAGATTTCATATAGCATTGGTTCCCTGAGTTGCAAGATTGCTTAGTCGCTCGCCCGTTGGATGTTGCGGTGCTCGGGTCTACTGCTGGCCGTACATGAGATCCCTGATCTGCTGCTCCATTGGGCTTCGTCCGAGCCCCTCTGCTTTGTACGTCGTACTGATCAGCTGAAGCACTGCATTGTTCTGCAGAACCTGCATGGTGTCCCACAAAGTGCGACCTCTAAATGCTTGAGGGTCGGGTTCCAACGTTGGAACCGCCACCCAGCCTCGTCCCGCCACCCCAGCTCCACGGCCTTCTTGAGCTTCTCCTGCGATGCCAGCACCTGGTTCAAGCAGTCCGTAAGTTCCTTGAACAATGCAACTGCCAATACCATTCGTAGAGGTAGTTGCCCGAGTTTCCAATCTGGTTCCGCTTCCTGCTTGGTTTTGAAGTTTATTGCCGTCTTGTGACTCATTTCTGAGTGTTCTCCTGGCTTCATGAACAGGATGAAGGCGGTGTCCTGCCGCAACACCTGAAGTTCTTCTTGCTGCTTGAGCACGGTCTTTGCTAATGTAAACAGTAAGGGGTCTCTGTGTTGGCGTCGAGGTTGCTGTGGCCCTGGGCGGTAGCTGTTCTGGAACGGTGATGTTGTCTGCCTGTATGTTCCGAGTGGCTCGCAGCGTCTCTTGTTGGGGATCGAGAATGGGTTCTTCGGCGGTCCGTGTGGTCCCATGGCCCCGGGTAGTTCTCCCATCTCCTGATAGTCCCCGAAGAAGTCCGCCATTTCCTGATCCACTCCGTGCATCCTGGTGGGCACACATGATCGCACATTGCCATAACACCGTACATTTACGCAAGTGTGCTTTCCAGTCCTTGGTCCGCCGGTTGCAGAAGTGACAGGTGAACCTAGGCGTGGCTTTCTGGGTGATCGCAAACTTTGCGCAGCTGCCTGCAAATCGTTGTACAGCCCTTTGTGTGTATTTTGGTAGTGCGTCTTCATGACCTTCTGTGATGCGATCCACTGTCCCCCCACATATAGCACAATGTTGTAGAAGATGATGTGTAATATAGATTGCTGAATGAAATGATTGAGTCCTTTCGCGGCTATGTCCTGCACAAGAGCCTGTTGAACCAACAGACCAGCGATCTGTACTGCTGAGGGCGGTTCGGGAAGTGGCTGATGTTGGCTTGCATGCACAGCCAAAGAACCGTTGATGTGTGTGTTGGTAGAGTTTTGTTTGTCTTCAATGATCTCTTTTGGCACCTCAATCTCAGACTGATGGATGTCACCGACTGTAGCTGGGCAGGAGTTGTTGTTCACGTGCTGCTCGAGAGCCTGCCATCTGCTAAACTTGCGGTGACATCCAGCGCACTGTGGTAGACCATGTAAAGCATGCTTGCTGCGATCAAAGATTCTCCGTGGCTGATCTACTAACTTGTGCGCGCACTTAGCATGGATTTTCAATGCAGCTGTGTTCCCGAATTGTTCGTGACACACTGGACATGCCCATACCTCTTGTTCTGCATCCGAGGCAGGCTCAGTTTGTTGGGCCGCGACCTGCAGTCCCTCGCTGATGACCTGATTCCACGCTGGATCAGTCATCCAGTCTCCATGCATCTCAAGCTCGAGCTCTCGACTGTGTGCTTGTTCCAGGAGAGAGCGTGCTGTCCTGATTTGGTACTTCATCATGATGTCTTCATGGGTGACGCCGGTGATAAAAGCTTGATCTGAGACAATGGCTCGGGTGTGCTTCACGATGGTCTTCTGGGAAGATGTATCTGACCTGGGGATAGACATAGACAGTGCAAGGCGTACATCATCGTAGATAGTACGCAACTTCTCCATAATTGAAGCTTGTAAGTGATGGACATTTTCTTGGTGTGCAGGATGGATGCCAATGCCCATCTCCCATTATTTGCCTTCGCGATTCTGTGTTGTACAGATTGCTTTTCGAAGTGGTGATAGGAAATGAGCAGCCCTAAGTACTCAGCCTGATCCACCAGAAGTACCCACTGAGACGGATCTCCCGGAGACCGCAGTAGTCGTCTGTCTTGACCTTGCTTGCGGATGTAGAGCTTGTGAATTTTATGTTTGATGGGACCTGCATACCCAGTCTCCTGAACACTGCGCACGTGCATCTGAGCTCTGTGATGGCCTGGTCAAATTCAGCAACTATTGTCTGAGATGGGAGTCGTCAGCACAAAGTGTTGCATGTTCTCGGCTCCAGTGTTGCTGAATGCGTAGGTCAATTGCTCTGGTGAGAAGGGCAGTGAACGCAGCCCAGACGACCGGTGAACCTGTACAGCCCTGACGTAGCCCCCAGGATGGCCATATGTCATGCTCATGATTTTTATGTCTGAAGATGTAGCGTACCTGGCTCAGCCACAAGAGTAGGATCTCCTGAGCAGATGTGTCCACGTGCCAGTTCTAGGGCTTCTTTCACCGACCCCCACGATACGAGGTCGAAAGCTGATGATAGATCCATGCTGATTTGTAGTCCGCCGCTGCTGGTGACTTTGGAGATTCCTGCTTGTTTGGTGTGGTGTAAGTCTGTGTCTCGCCGCCATCTCGCGCACATAGTGGCAATGCGAATAGACACGCTTCAACGCCGTATATGTGCTGCGGTGCGGCACATAGGCTGTTTGTGGAAACTCGTGCACGAGCTGGTGTATGTGGCGCTTGGCCCGTGATATAACAATGGACATCACGCCTTTCCCGAATGGGTGCTGTAGTCCGATGGGTCTCCAACTAAGGGGGGTGTCGTTCTTACTCTTGGGTTCAGGCAAAAGGGCCACACTCGCATCAGCCCAGTCCTGCTCGATGAAGATGACATCTTGTTGCCAGGCTTGATTGACCTGTTTGACGACAAATGGTGTAACCTCTGCTGAGCATGCCTTCCATACGATTGAGGGAGCAGCTGTTGGAGGAACTGCTTTGCGAACTGGTAGATGTTCCAGCTGATGCCAGAGTTCGTATTCCTGAATTTGTGATGGGTCGTGTTCTCGTGGCTTGCCTATGCTTGGAGCTGTTCGTGCTCCATACCTGGCGCCAAACTCATCGATGATCCAGTTGAGCTCGGCCTCTGGGGTCATGATGTGCCCGTCCTTGTGCAACTGAAGTTGTTTGCGCTTGCTTTTTGGGAGCCAAGGCCTTGACCACCATCCACGCCTGATGCATGTTACCCTGTGTCGCTGCTTCCTGCGCCTTGTGCAGTAGGTCAGACTTCTTCGCCTTGCTTTTGGCCTTTGCACGTTGTTTGTGTTCTTTGTGCGCGCGAGAAAACTGCGCCCACTGCCTCCAAGCTGTGAAGACTCCCTGCGCGGTGAAAGGGTGCGCGCGCAGAGCCCTGAAAAGCGCCCACATCTTTCGAGCGCAGTTGGCAAGCTGCATGTCCCCGGCCTTGGGTGCCCGTCCTTCGGGAGCAGGCGGTGGGTAGTGTTCCTGTGACACTACGAGGATACCCTGTTCGAGTGCGGTCAGGTTTTCCCAATCGGCCTGTTGAATGCCTTGTAGAACGCCATCTCGGAATGCTTGTAGAGCTGGAGGTGGCTGCGGCATCCTGAGGTCGGTGATCAACTGTTGGGTGTTGATTCTAGGGGTTTTCGGCGCTTCAGCCTTGGGCCAGTGCTGGTCCGGGACCGTGACCTGAGCGAACACTGGATAATGTTTGGCTCCACCCCTCCACGCAGCTACCTCGGAACTGCTGTAGGGTAGCTGCCTGCTTGGCACAGTGTGTGGCTTGCTCCTGGCGGCACATCAAGAAATCTATCTGCGAGGCCAGCTGACCCAAGGTGAAGGTTACCAGCTGCTTGTGGGAAGGTCTGTTCCATGAGTTAAGGACCGTGAGCGAATGCACTGACAGGGTTGCCATGAGATCGCTTGATTCCTTGTTGTGGGTCTCATTGGCCGGAATAACCCATTTGCCCGCAAACCTTCTCAAGTGGAGTGCAGGCTGCATTGAAATCTCCACGCATAATGAGAGTGTGTCTGGCAGGTAGGCCTTGCAAGCAGTGTATGTCGAAGTCGGAGTAGGAACTTGTATCGCATTTCGGGCGTGAGCTTGTTATCATTGGCTGTGTACTGGTACAATTTGAGCACATCGATTGGCTGCTTCCTATTGATGCGTGCATGCAAGAGTCTACCAGGATGGACTGCATGAGACTGAATGTTCGTGCTTTTCGGGACGACCTTGGTCGAAACCATCATTAGTACTCCACCGACTCGATCTTCTTTTGCTTCGCCTGCGGAGTGAATGAAGTGATAATCCGCCGTGGACCAATTGCCGTCAAACGTCCACTTGGTTTCTTGTACCATGCACACATCGAGAGCACAATCTACTGCATATGTCTCCAGTCCTCTGAACACCTGAGCATGAAGTCCGCCTGCATTCCACGTCATAATCCTCAAGGATGGCTGCCTTCTTGGAGGCCTGTGCAAATGGGGAAGCGCCCGCGCGCGAACCGTAACATGCCTGAACCAGTGATGTTCCCGCCATGTGCCTTTGTAGAAAGCTCCGCCTTCTCGACAGGCCCTGGCGTATGCTCGTCTGTATGTTCTCTCAGCACAACTGGAAATGTCCCGACTATGAATGGGCGGTTGAGCCTCCCGAACACCCCCACATGCTTCGCCAAAGTGGCTCCAGACGTCCTAGTGGGTTCGACGTCAACCCTGACATCTACACTCACAGAGTTACTGGGGGTGACACATGTCCACAGCAGCACATAGAAGAGAGCAGTGAATACACGTGTCCTGGCTGCACCTCTGCAAGTGTGGTCGGACTTGGGACCGATCCGGCTGATTGATGTAGTCGATCCTGAGGTTCCTGCCGTCGTAGTTCTGCTGAGTATGCACTGTAATATTAAGAGCCGAGCCTGGAACCAGAGCTTCTTTATGGGGTGGTGGCTTTCGAGCTCGAACAATGCTTCGCTGTTTGATAAACGGGAAAAATCTTATATCCCCAATCCTCACAATGCGTATACATATAAATGATATCCTGTTGCAAAGAATATCTTGACCTCTTAGAGGTCTATGAATTTATCAAAAACTTTCCAATCACAATATAATGAAAACTCACGACGCTCCACTCCTTTCTTCTTCCAAGCGATCAGGGGTCACGCGAGGCCGCACTGCCACTCTCTCTGAAGTCTCCCGGCCGCTCTCGCTGCAGCCTTCAAGTGAGCCCCAAACCCCGGGTGGGATGGGTGGGCAAGAAAATTTTTCTCTCACCCTTGAGATAGCAGCGCGGCCAAACGACGATTAACATCCATGCTTCGCACAGAAAAAACCCAAACGTGCAAAAACTTGTTTCCAGCAAAAAGGGAATTCTTCAAAACACAGGCATCATGAGCACCAGAAAACCCGCACTCTCCCCGTGCTGACCACCCCATAAAAGAAAGTCTAGTCGGCACGCCGAAGGCGCCCTTCTTTATGGGGCGGTGGTTTTCGAGCTCGAACAAGGCTTCGCTGTTTGATAAAGGGGGAAAAGTCTTATATCCCCAATCCTCACAATGCGTATACATAGAAATGATATCCTGTTGCAAAGAATATCTTGACCTCTTAGAGGTCTATGAATTTATCAAAAACTTTCCAATCACAATATAATGAAAACTCACGACGCTCCACTCCTTTCTTCCAAGCGATCAGGGGTCACGCGAGGCCGCACTGCCACTCTCTCTGAAGTCGCCCGGCGGCTCTCGCTGCAGCCTTCAAGTGAGCCCCAAACCCCTGATCAACCTCCCGCTCGGTTGAAGGCAAGGATACTCTTGGCAAGCTCTGGAAGTCTGGAGAAAGGCTGGACCTGAGATGCGCTAACCACCGCCAAGGCCTCCTGTCCTTGGCCTCTCGACGGCGCATCTCCCGGATTGGAATGCGAGGGCACTCGGCACACCCACCACATTGCAGGCGATTCACGGTCCAACTCAGAGTAAACACGGGCTAGGGTGTGCATCGCCCAGCTGCGGCTCGCACCTTTGATTATGACGCTTCTCGTGGCATCGTTGTCAATCCACCACACAACTCTCCTGGAGGATAACAAGGCATTGAGCTGAAGGAGGGATGCCAAGACTGCAAACATCTCAATCTCGCAAATCAGTTGCTCTCCTACTTCTGACTGCCAAGCACTGATGAACTGCTCTGGAACCTCGCCTTGGAAGACCATCCTGTTCCGCTAAAGCAGTCGTGAGCAGCAAGGCCTATGCCTCCAACACCAGATTCCCATGCACCGTCTGTCCACACGTGGATGATCTCTGGAATCATCGAGCAAGTTAGGACTCTGGGATTCTCATGCTTCAAGAGGGCCACTGTATGCCTGCAAAATTCGCTAAGGTCCCTGGGACTAAAGTGCAAACCTCCAACAACCCTTGCAAGGATGTGAGAAGCATGCTTCAAGGAACGGCCCGCATAAAAGCCAGACGCATACTGAAGTAGGCCCTGAAGAGCTTGTGCTTCATGACGGCGAATCTCGCCCTTCAAGCTGATTTCCTGGAGGCGATCAACAATTCGCTCGACTCTTCCCTGCTTGTTGGATAGTGTCACCTGTCCTTGATCGACAGCCTCCAAGTTGAGACACATGCCCAGAACTTCAAACTCTGGAGCAAAAGGACGCCCCTTGATGCCGGTCTTCGCATGCTGCCAACCCAGAGCATCCAAGAATTCACTCACATTCCTGTCGGCGTTCTCTGAGCTAGCTGCGGGACACATCAATGGGAAATCGTCGTAAAAGACCCCCGAAGGGATCCAAAGAAGGCGGTTGATGAGGAACCAAAGTGCACTCGATTGAATGCGTACACCGCCGCCGTGCTTCCGAACATTAGGGAGTTAGACAAGTACAACGCATCTCGCCCATCCGCCTCCCTAATCGCTATAACCGAAAGCTGTCTATGGGAAGGGTGGATGGCCAGTTGCTTGCAAGCCTTGCTCAAGTCCAGGATACCTTTCCAAGAAGTTGCTGCCTTGTGGGCTCGGCCTCCGCTGACCTCTTTTGCAACATGTAGAGCCATGGCGGCTATGTAGTTTGAGTCCTGAAGGCGGAGATGAATGCTGGAGCTGTACCCTGCGTTAAGTTGGGATTCAAGCAGTTGTCAATCGGGCGGGGTTTTTGCTCTGCGCCCTGAAAGAGCACAAAGCGGCGTATCACCGTCCAATCCTCCGTACCCAACCGACTAGTGACCTCGCCACGCTCGTAAAACGGTCCTTCGAGGAAACCCTACGAAACTTCAAAATCAGTGGCCTCCTTCAAGATGCGTGACTCCTCAGGATCAGTTTTCTCAAACTTGCTGAGCAAAGCTTCGCGCCGTGCAGCAGCCGTGGCGATAAGCTCATTCTCGGCCACAAAGGCCGGAACAAACTTATAATCAAAGCACTCAGGGCACTCCGAGGTACCGACTAACCTAACCCCCTCCGTAAGGAAAGAAGTCACCCCTAAGTCATCATAACCCTCGGCTCGCAGCAAGGCTTCAACAGCGAGAATGGCTTTGCCCTGCATAACCTTTGCAACTGACGGGCTAATCGACTTGTGAAGCTCCTCCTCCGCTTCCTGATGTTGTTTTACCACCTGCTTCACACCAGCAACGGCCAAATTTCTTTTAAGAGCTACGAGCTTGGGGTTCTCGCTCAGGGCCAACAAGGTTGCTTTCTCAAGAGGATTGGCAGAATCTACTGGATGGGTAACCCTCTTAGCGGCCTCTACGAACTGCTCCGGTGTCCTATAAACACCCACCTGAACCTCACCTCTCGCGCCGCCTGGCGGCATCGCTGCACGAGGAGTGGACAACCCGTCGCAACTGGAGCTAGGCTTCTAAGCTTGTCATCTACCACCTGGTTGCCAGTTCACCTCGAGGAGCAGGCTCCTTCTCAACTTCCACTCCTAACGACGCTCCCCAAGCCATCTCCCCCACATCACCGCCTATCCTCCAGGGTCCTCCAGAGCGCATCAACTCTCTCCTCCTGGAAGCCGAATCCTCCAAGCACCCATCAGCAATCTTCAGCGTCGTGCGTCGACTTGCCCCTATAAGTCCCGTACTCTTGCATTCAGCTTCGGGATAAGGAGGGCCGCCTCTTAGCAGGGGCTGAAGAATCAGACCAAATCGCCTCCTTCCTCCGCACAGTCTTTCACAGCAAACACCTAGTCGAGGCACCGAAGGTTGACCCCTTTCCCGCGGTTCAATTTGAGACCTCCGAATTACTGCAGGCGCTGCACAATCTGGGCAGCCGCAAAGCTCTGCCCTCAACCTTCGCTCCAGCCAGTCTCTGGAAGCTTGCGCCATTGCAGGTAGTGCAGACTCGTCTTCCGGTCATTAACCAAGCCTCTATTGCCATGGATCTCAGCTGGCACGAGGTACAATTGTATCTCATACCGAAGATCCCCATTGTCAAAGAACCCAAGAACCTCCGACCTATCGCCCTACTGCACCCGGGGAATAAACTTCTTGCAGCAATGCTGGCCACGCGCCTTCAAAGCAACGCAATGGGCCTACCTCCAATCCAGATCCACAGGAGACGCCCTCTTAGCTGTATGTGCACACATGCATCAGGCTCGCTCCCTCCTAGCCGCTCACTCAAGCACCCTCCCAAGTCGCTTCCAAGGCGTGAAACAGCCAAAAATGCTTGGTGGCATCTCGATCAGCCTCGACGTCAAGAAGGCTTTTGACAGTCTCAGGCATGACTTCCTCACAGAAGCAATGCAGGAAGCAATGTTTGATGAGTGTGAGATCCGTGCGGTCTTATTCCTGCATAGCCAAGCCTGCCTGCAGGTAGGCAAATCGGAACATGCTTCTAGGGTTTATCTAGGCACGGGTGTCCGACAGGGCTGCTCGTTGTCGCCCCTCCTTTGGGCTTTAGCTACGGGTAAATTCTTTCGCCTCTACCAACAAGCCCTCAGNTGCTTCTAGGGTTTATCTAGGCACGGGTGTCCGACAGGGCTGCTCGTTGTCGCCCCTCCTTTGGGCTTTAGCTACGGGTAAATTCTTTCGCCTCTACCAACAAGCCCTCAGACAACAGCAGCTCCCGCTTGGTTCAACCAGCCTCTTCGCAGATGACGTTTTCGGAAGCTGGATTTACCGCACTCCATCTGACTTCAAGCTCCGCATCTCCAATTACCGGTTGGCCGTGCCAAACTCCCCTTCAAAATTGTGTCCTCACACAAATACCTTGGGGCCATGGTATCGTATAAGGGCTTCGAATTGCTTAACCTCAAGCATCGCCTTCGAACTGCGTGGGGAAGTTTCTGGCGTCTACATCACATCCTGATCAACCGCACTCTCAGCCTCAGAACCCGTGTCCGATTGTGGNGCATCGCCTTCGAACTGCGTGGGGAAGTTTCTGGCGTCTACATCACATCCTGATCAACCGCACTCTCAGCCTCAGAACCCGTGTCCGATTGTGGAAGGCCTGTGTGCTTAGTGTCCTCAGATACTCACTGCATAGCGTGGGTCTCCCCCCTCAAGGAGCCACTACGGTCACACAGGCTATACATCGGCAGCTAAGGCTGATTGCCAGATCACCTGCCCACCTCTGGCATGTTACGTCAAATGACATTCTTCTCAGAGTTCAGGTCCCGAATCCCTGGCACACCCTGTGCAAGCAGTTCCAGGCGCTTCCTACTGGCCTGCTTTACTTTTCCGCACTTCTGGGGATTACAGATTGGCTCATTCGGCTTTAGTCCACTTTTTCAGTTGGTGGCAGCTCTGGGGCTCCAGCCACCAAGGCCTCGGATGACACATCTTCCCCCTGTCCTGCCCTCCACCCCGACATTGCAACAACTTTAAACACTGCAGACCGTCGAGCCCACTCCTACAGACAACTACAGTGCCAGGTCTGTGGCCAATCCTTGATTCTCTCGGTGCCCTTCGCATGTCTGGGCACATTTTGGGACACCGAGACGAAGGCAAAGGCCAATCTCTCATGGGAGGCTGTGGCTGAGCATCTACGTCGCACTAAGAAAGATGCTCGTCTCTACTGTCCTTTGTGTAACCAGGGCCTAGTCAAGTCAAAGGGACTCACTCCGCACATACACGCCTTTCATGCGTGGGCACTGCCCGCACTCAGTGCGGCTCGAGACCACAGTCTGGTCCATCGACGAGGCCTGGCCCTCACATCTCCCTGCTGGTACTGCGCTGTACCTTTCAAAGGCCATCACACTCAGCATGCTGCTGTTTGCGCCGAGATCCTGCATGCCAAGCTTGTTGTTCTGCTACACCACCCTGAGGTCATCGAGGATGGATCTGGAAGGAGTTTCGAGGGACGACTTGCTAGAAGCCGCAGCGGAGCTCCAGCTTCTGCAGACGGCGGCACTGCAGGGGGAGGCCTTCATGGGCCGCACCGCCTTCCAGCTCCTCCGTCCACGGAGGTTACCCCAGGGCAGGAGGACGAAGAAGTACACACGCCCGAATGGGAAAGGACCAGATCGGAGTCAGGGCAAGGGCCCCCTCTTTCCATCACAAAGGCCGAGCCAACGCACAGCACCACCCCCGTCACAGCGACAGCCACAGCAACCCCAGAGAGGTCAAAGACGCCAGTTCCAGCCGCAGCTTCCCAGCAACCGTCAAGGCAACTTGGGTTGCGAGTAGTTAGTGCCCAAGCTTGCGCAACTCCTGCTGCGGCACGAGGACTACCTGAACGGCCTAGCCCAGAGCACAACGTGGGTGATGTTCCAGGGCACAGCTCCCCCGCTCAGCACAATCCCAGCCCAGATCAGCGAGCAATGGCAAATCAGCAAGGCGGAGCAGCCGGCATCCATCCGACTCCGTACAGTCCTCTTTCAGACCTGGGCCTCAGAACTGAAGTCTCGTGTGGAAGCTCTTGCCACGGACCAAGCCAAGCGCCAGGAAGCAGTACGACTGGAAGCCCTCACAGAGGCAGACACGTTCCATTACAAAAAGTGGAACCCCACCCTCCGGGCACTGGAGAGTGTATCCAACATAGCCCCGCTCTGGTTCGACTGTTGGAGGAAGTCATTTTGCTCAGCACCGAGGAGTCGGCCCTGATCAATTATCATCCGACCAAGAAGCTACTTCCAGAAATGACGGGGCCGACCGTCACCTTCTCCCTGGTTCTGGGCCTTCGAGACCCCAAAGCCTACCGGCTCTGGACAGTGATCGAAACCCTGTCGGGCAGCGCGGCGCTGATGCTAGGGCGCTGATGCTAGTCGCCACAACGCTACAGAAAGAACGTCGCTCTCGGTCCCAGCTTGCCCAAGCAGTGGCACAGGAGCTCCGCCGCTTGCACCTAGGCTTCATCTAAGTCAGATACAACATCAGGCTGTCTTGGCCAACCTCAGCAATGACTGCTATGCCAACTCCACCCTTCTCGCATGCCTTTGGACCTCTTTGCAATACAAACCTCTTGAGGTCAGCATGAGAGCCCAGCTCTATGCAGATCTACGCGCGTGCCTGAGTCAATCACCTGTGTCGTTGCATATCTGGAGTCGCATGCTGTGGCAGCGGTGCCTTAGGCATTGGCCTCACTGTGGCAGGCAACAAGATGTCGCCGACTTTTTGGCCTACTTTCTGAAAGCAGCAGATTTAAAACACTTTCAGGGTTCATGGGCAGTTCTTTCTGAAGGTTGCTTACGAGATAGTGTCAGATAGTGGCCAAGTCTGTCCCATTACCCTAACCTGTGACTTAAATCTCATTCCTCGGGTAAGAGGTGTATGCCCGCTGCAAAGCGCCATCAATCACTGGCACTCCTCTTCTCCAAGCCCGGTCCTCACTGCAGGTACAGAGTGCATCGCGCTGCAGCTGAACCGTTTTGCAACTGAGGGCAGAGTCATCCGCAAGGTTGCCGTAGCAGTTGAAGTGTTCAAAGGAGACACTCCGAAGCAGGGCCACTACAGAGCCTTGTTGATAGAAAGCTCAGGCCGTATGTTGTGGACGGATGATGGGCGTAAGCGCTTCCTCCTGTTAGTGGCGACGCCCAGACTATTCTGCGTAATTCCTATGTTCTCTTCTTTCGTCCATCACAAGCGGCAGAGCCACCAGGACCTCTGTGAAGCTGCATGCAGCCTCACACACTTTCTTTCCAGTTTAGTGTAGTTGCTCAGTTCTGTCAACAGTTACACTGAGTACTGAGTTCGGGTGGTCNGCATGCAGCCTCACACACTTTCTTTCCAGTTTAGTGTAGTTGCTCAGTTCTGTCAACAGTTACACTGAGTACTGAGTTCGGGTGGTCAAAGACCATGCAGCGCAGCTGCCACGCAATAATGTGTGCCAACGCTTAGCTGTCGAGACATCACTGCTGCGAGCTGAATGAATGAATACTACTACTACTACTACTACTACTACTACTACTACTACTACTACTACTACTACTACTACTACTACTACTACTAGCACTACCACCACCACTACTAGTCCCACTACCACTACCACTACCACTACCACTACCACTACTACCACTACCACTATACCACTACTACCACTACGACGACGATTCCTACTACTACTACTATCACTACTATCACTACTACATACTACGACTACTTCTACCACTACCATAACAACCACTACTACAGCTACTCCAAGTACTACCTCTACTGCGACACTACCGCAAGTACGACTAACACCTTTGCTCCCACTACTACCACTACGACCGCCACCACGACTGCCACCACGACCGCCACCACCACCATCACAACCACGACTATCAAGATCATCGCAACCATCACGACCATGACGCCCATTACGACCATCACGACCATCACAACCATCACGACCATCGCGATCATCACGACCATCACGACGACGACTACTAACTGCGACGACGACGGCGACGACGACGACTACTACTACTGCTACTCCTGCTGCTGCTGCGGCTGCAACAGCTACGACTACAACTATTGCTGCTGTTGCTTCTGCTACTGCTACTACTACTACCACTACTACTACTACTACTACTGCTACTATGACTGCTGCTACTATTACTACTACTACTACTTCTCCTACTACTACTTCTACTGCTACAACTACAACTACGACGGCCCTCTTTCAGCTGAGATGGAGTACGCACGAGAGCTGTGCGGCAGAGAACAGCAACGACACCAATTTTACACAGTACTTGGGCAAAGCATGCTACGCACAGCTGGAGGATATTTGGCGGACCCATCATTCTTAATTTAACCGGTTCGATGTGGAATGGGTACACGCACACCCAGGTGCGGTATTACAGGCGGCCCGGCAGTCGCCGTATCGCCCAAATGAAATTCTGCTGCAGCGATGGTGCTCCTTGCACTATGCATCCTGGCTTTTATTCTTGTGGCACCCTGCGCCTGGCAACATCGACCTGCATACAATGGACTAGTCCAGGCGGGGGTTCTAGACAGACATTCAAGCCACCACCTCGGTCAACATGTCCAGGAAAGCGGCTGCGAAGATGGAGGTCTAGACCCATCTGCAAACGAAGGCAACCTCGCAGGAGAAGACCCCAAACACGGCCCAAATTCCTGCAGCTGATGATGCACCAGTCGTGGCGTCTATGACAGCGTCTTCTACACCTTCTAAGTGTCTTGCAGTGCCCCCAGCCAGTTAACAAAGCCTGCGGCCTCTGGAGACAGCGATATCAGCATGTGCAGTGTGCAATTGCATGCCAGATGCATCACCATAGCCTACTGCTGTGTACATGGATGCTGTGCCTCAGGGCTCAAAGACAGGTCACAGAGAACAGCCTGGCAGATAGACTGGACGGCATGGATCCAACCGATCCCGACTCAGAAGACCTTGATAGTGCAGCAGGCGAAGAAGGCGCGCCGCTGGCCTTGCGGGGCCCAGGCCCGTTTGGACCGCCAGTCCCAATGCAGTCCACAGGGACCGACCGCAAGCACACCAAGTGGCCTTGGCGGTGGGACAAGCACTTAACTTCCAGGACCAGTGCTCACCTATCTGCCTGCAGGGTGGCGTGCTCTCCTCTCTCTGTGTGTGACGATCCGTCCGATGACATATGCCGAACTGGAAAATCCCAATGTGCTGGAGATCTACGATGGCCCACCCGAGGAAGGACCGCAGGAGATCACAACCGAGACGGAGGCTAGGATCGAAGTGGGTACAGGGGCATCTGCTTTGCTTTATGACTTAGAGCGGAGTCCAGACACAAGTCAGCAGCCTGTGACCACACTTCTGATTTCAATGCGGAGCCCAGACGCACGCCACAAGTATCACCTCTCTTGCGCGTTAGTGATCGCAGCTCATGCGCTACTTCTGCCTCTACAACCGCATTGCTCGTCTATTTCCTGCGCATCCAGGTACAGTACGACCACGTTGTTGAATTTGCGAGCGGGAACCGCATTCTGGTATACTCAATGCCTTCACTTTATGAGCATCATGTATGGTCTACATGTGACTGGCAGGAACGCGGCAGTTATCAGGATGGGCTCTTTCGGCGCGCCGACTAGACTTTCTTTTATGGGGTGGTCAGCACGGGGAGAGTGCGGGTTTTCTGGTGCTCATGATGCCTGTGTTTTGAAGAATCCCTTTTTGCTGGAAACAAGTTTTTGCATGTTTGAGAAAAGTTTTCTGTGCGAAGCATGGATGTGAGATTAACCATCGTTTGGCCGCGCTGCTATCTCAAGGGTCATTTTGGCTCAAGGGTGAGAGAAAACTTTTCTTGTGAGCCTCGAGGTTGAGTAACTGCAACTGGTTTGGGGCCCCAACAGGTGCGACGTTGCGTGACTAGCACGCTTCCTCTTGAGCGACTGCGCATGTACCGCGGCCCCCTCTGCAGAGACTGCCGACGCGCCACTGTGGCACCCGTGCTGTCCGTTTTCTTTTCTTTGCTGCCGGCTGCGTGAGCTTCCTTGCCTATGGAGAGCGACGAGGTTGACAACAGCCCGTGGTTTATTAGGACTTCGGAGGTGGAAAGCATCGGGGGTGTGGTGCCTCCTTCGTCTTCAGGACTGCCTGCAGCTGCCAGTTTCGATGCAAATGAGTTCGATGAGCACTTAGACATGCTGGCTGAGGGTTCTCTCTTGGATGAGGCTGCTTGGTATGGCGAAGTAAGAGAAGAGGAGCCGGATGGCCGGCCCCTCTTTGCTAACTATCGTGCTCATATGAGTTCTGCTTCCGATGGGGGTGGCTCCGAGGCCTCATGTGTCCACGGCTTCAGGTCCGCTTGTTGATGACGATTCATTTAGGCGGCTGGCTGCTGAAGTCTTCTTTTAAGAGGCTTCGGCTGGAGCGACCGAAACAGGCCTGGGAAAGTCATCCTGTTTTCCGCAGAGCTTCGCCTTGGACTGCCATCAATGCTGCCCGTTTTTCGGGTCCTTCAGTGGGCGTGCGGGAGACTTTGAATCAGCCCGTGCCCGAAGAAAATTATGGAGGGGAAGATGCTTCGACAATCCCCTGGACCCTTGAGCGGAGACTCAGGGGGGTTCGGGTACAGAAGCGCGAAGAGGATGAGCGCAATCACGCATTGAAGAAGCTGAAAGCTGTATTACTTCTTGATCCGCTGGCCACAGCACTGGGTCGGAGCTTGGTGCAGAAGACGGGGGCCCTTGAGTCGGGTTTTTGTGATGCATTTAGCACCAAGGCGACGGGAACGCTTACCAAGCGGGCTGGATCCTTGCAGCGTCTTGTGGTTCAGCTATATAAGCAAGATGTAGCCTCGCCGTGGCGTATGGCCGAGGAAGACTTGTACACAGCTTTGACAAATTTGCGGGACCAGGGCTGCGGGGCAACATCGCCGTCCCACATGATTGAAAGCCTTTTCTTCTTACACGGCATTGCACGCTTCTTACACATGGATTTGGATACTGTTATTTCAGCCCGCTGCAAAGGAGTGGCCCATTCGTGCTTCGTCTCCAAGGCGCCATTGGAGCAGCGGGATCCTCTGACTTGTGACCAGGTGAGGAGGTTGGAAGCGGCCATGGTTCGGGCTGGACCGGCGAGTCAGTGCATCCTGGGACAGATTTTGCTTTGTGTGCATGGTGTTTGCCGTTGGAAAGATTCGCAGCGGCTGAAACTTGTGGAGCTGCTGGGCGATGGTGAGAGCCAGATTATCTTTTTTGGGGATGCGCTTGGGAGCAAAACATCTGAGCAAGGAGGCAAGGAGCAAGTTCACGCCATATGCTGCTCTGGCGCAAGGACTGACAGAGTGTTCTTGGGGACAGCTATGGATTGAGGCCAGAAGGGAGTGCGGACTTACTTAAGTCGATTTGGTTGCTTTCGGGTCCGATTTCGTCGGGTTTGGGTCCCGGATTTGGGCCCCCCCCAACCACATCATTAACGGCAGCTTGCCTGGCATTTGGCTAGGTGCGCGCGCGCGTGCACCTGCGCCTTTTCTTTTTCTTTTAGGTTTCTTTTAGGCCCCCCAGTGCCGCCCGTTTTGCGAGTCGACCACGCACAGGTGAAACCACGATTTCGGAGCGCACCCTGCCTCGTGCCGGCAAGCCCCGGAACGTGCCTGGAGGGTTTAGGATGGGTCGAACACAGCCACACGGAATCGCCGGGCATCACGGAACTGCTGCGGCACCGATTTTCAACATGAGCCCCGCTTATGTTGAGCACATGTTCCGGGCCCGCCGGCCAAAAGCGGCACAGCCAGGCCCGGGAAGGCCCGCGC
>BGNK01002686.1:2333-23427 GCA_003297005.1 Symbiodinium sp. clade A Y106
AGTCGAGTCCCTTCGAAGAGTAATCCTTCTGATGCTGCCTCTCGTTTGGAGTTCAAGTCATATTCCGACTGCAAGCGTGTCCATCCTTCGTACAAGGCCCTTTTGCCAGAGGGCATTTGAAGGGGGTGGAGTGTGCTGGCATGGGCCATACATCTTACGGTGTGTGCAACAACGGTTGCAGCGCATTCTCGTGCGCATTGCAAGGGCAATGCTGCTGACCCCCGTGCACCAGGGCTTTCGTATGAAAAAGAAGGAGTGCGCAAGTGTCTGCAGTCTGCTTGTGTTCGCACTGAGTCGCGAAAATTTTTACTTCAAGCTTTAAGGAAATAAAGTCCCTTCTCACACTTGTGTGATAACCTTTTTTTCCTTGCTTGAAAGTTTTACGTGTCAGTCGCGTAAAACGTGTGAAATTTTTTGCTAACAGTTTTGTGTTTGAACTTGCAGAATGTTTGAACATTTGTGCTTGAACAGTTTTAAGATTTCTTTTCAAGAGCATGCTTGCTTACGACTGTTCTCCGAAATCTTACGTTTCAAGCAGAGAACACGGCGGTCTTTTTGACCCACCACACCCTCCCGACCACCGTGTGCTGGCACGGGCCATACATCTTACGGTGTGTGCAACAACGGTTGCAGCACATTCTCGTGCGCATCGCAAGGGCAGTGCTGCTGATCCCCGTACACCAGGGCTTTCGTATGAAAAAGAAGGAGTGCGCAAGTGTCTGCAGTCTGCTTGTGTTCGCACTGAGTCGCGAAAATTTTTACTTCAAGCTTTAAGGAAATAAAGCTTTCATGACGCTCATGACGGAGGTCCTGAAACCTGACGACGACGACGATCCAAGGGACAGCCCTTCAAGACGGAGCCGACGGGGTCCTGGTCCTGATCCACCTGATGGAGATGATCCGGATGGAGGTGACGACCCAGCGTATACCGATGTCAAGATTTCGCGTCGTGAAGCTGACAAAGTCGTGGTTCCTCCATTTCCCACGGTGACTCACCTGGAAAGTTGGATGTCTCAGTGCATTGCCAACATTCTCAGCGCATGTGCAGATCCCAATCAAGAGGAATGGATGAAATGGTTGAGTCCAGCCTTCCGTCCACATCCTGACATCGATGCCTTGAACGATTCCGGACACAAGAAGTTTAAGGGCATTGACGTCAAGCTTGGGGTCGCTATGTCAGCAATGCTACGTGCTGGTAGCGACAAAGCAGCCGAACTCTACCTTGAGGTGAACAGGAAAGCAAATGACTATGTCAGGTCGTATGATGGCAAGATCATCAAAGGGAGGCAGATCATTGCGATGATGTATGAAAGTTTTAGGACTCGCGACAGACTGGACATGATCGTTTCTCTAGACTACCTTGTGAAGTTGCAGTTCCAAGGTGACAACAAGTTACACCAGTTCAAGCAAACATGGCTGGAGATCATCAATCGTATGCGACCAGAAGATTCAGATGTGCCTTCTGAGAAAGCATTGCATGATCTGTTGCACAACAAGATCAAAGATTCTCCGGGTATCTGGGATTACATTATGAGAATCTCTCTTGTGATGATCCCAAGAGGTCCTACAAGAACCTCAAGAACATCATTGATCGAACCATCATGAGACGGCGAGAACAGTCCAACCTGACGCATACCCAGATTGGCCTACGCCAGATGCTGGAAGGAAAGGACCTCCTAAGCCTACACCACCTTCTACTGGCGGGAAACCCAACAAGGGAAATGGGAAACCAGATGATGCAGCTCCTGTACTTCCGCAGAGCAAAGCCAAAGCCCATGCCAAGGGCAAAGGCAAGCCCAAGAAGACCACGAGGAGTGAGTCTACTGATTCCAGGCCCGACAAAAGCAAGAAGCATATTCGGTGCAAGTTTCATTTCACCGATGCCGGTTGTAGGAACGGTGACAAATGTCCGTTCAGTCATTCCAAGAAGGCTCCTGAGACACCTACTCGCCCAAGGACGCCGAGTCCTTCGGGACGAACGGGAAACCAAGTGTGCTTTGTTTTCAAGCGGACAGGATCTTGCTCCCGGGAGAATTGCCCATTCAAGCATGAAGCAGCTCCTGCTACTCCGGCAGCAAAAGCAGAAGCGAAAGCCAAGGCTAAAGCAGAGGCGAAAGCTAAGTCTGAGCCCAGCGCCGCAGCCAAGAAGACCGCGAAGTCCAAGGCCAAGCCTGCCGCTCCTGCAATCCGTATGTGCCGAGCATGGAATCCATCAGCACCTGCTATTTGGAAGAGGTCCTCGTGCATCGCAGATGACGAGTCGGAATGCTCTTCTATTGACAGCGATGTGGACTCTGATTGTTCAACCGACGATGAAGCGTTTGGACCGGCCTCGCCGACCAAATCGCCGAAACGTCGACAAGTATCATTTGCCAAAGACGTGAAGTTCCAACCGACAAAGCCGCGAAGATCTTACCAAGAGAGGGATCACGAAGTGGTCAAAGTTGACGTGATAGCAATGGTAAATGATGCGAGTCGAGCAACTGAGTTGGAGTTTGCGAAGCACAAAGCACGACTCAGCACGACTCAAAGCGCAGATCATGAAGGACATGGTCAACGACGAGGAGGAAGGCGATCGTGTGACCTACGTGAGATTGCCTGGAACCTCTCAAGTCGCGGAGGTAGCGTTCTATGACGGTGAGGACCAGATCATGGAAAGAAACTTGAATGCAGTGGACAGCAAAAGAGTCATTGACAAAGGTATCTTTCGTTGCATGGTCCAACCGGTCATCCTTCGCAAGAAGATCAAGTTTCTTATGGACACAGGATGTGGACATGATTTGATATCGCAGAAGAAGATTGAGAAGCATGATCTTGAAACTTTGGTCACTCCAGAACCAATTTCGTGACGCCAGGTGAAAAAGTGCGGGAAGTTCGCAGCAGGGACTTGCGCTATTTTCTTCTCGCTTTGACCCTTAAAAGCGTTTCGTGTTCCTTTCTGTCAGGCGCGCACGTGCTTTTTCCTCAAATGCCTCATAGCAACCTTGTTTTTTCATCGCTCGGCTTTGTGTTTCTTCGCTTAACCGCCCAAAAGCGATTTCGTGTGGTTGTCCCTTTCAAGTCCCCCTTCAGGCCCCCCTTCTCAAGCCCCCTTGAAGCTCCCTGAGACGCCCTCTCTTCTCAAGGGGGTTTCACATTGATGTTTCTGCGGTCTAAAACAAACGGGGCGGTTGGAAGGCCTCCATTTGCAAACCTTTCAACTCCTCCGGGAACGTTTTTTAGTTCTTCGCTTTTTAAGCCACCCTGTAGTCGTGTGGCTTTATTCCTTTCCGTGTGTAGGCTGAAAAGAGCGGAGGCTGGCGCTCCCCTCGCAACCTTTGTATTTTCTTCGCTTTTCACCCCGCTAAAAGCGTTTCGTGTGGCTTCTTCCTTTCTGTCTGTAGTTTCAAACTGCTGGGACTTTGCTCCCATTCGCAAACCTTGTTACTTCAGAATTATTTTATTCTTCTCTTTTTGCCGACCACCAAGCGGTTTCGTGTGGTTCTCTTTCTTGATTGGAAGCGCGCGCGTACTTTTTCCTTAATGTGTGTTCATTTGAGCTACCTTGTATTTTCATCGCTTTTTGCTCCCCCGCAAAGCGATTTCGTCTGGTTGTCTTCCTCTTGTGTTGAGAACGAGTCGGCCGCTCTCGAAGATTTGTGTTTCTTCGCTTTAACTGCCAAAACCGATTTCGTGTTGGTTTTGTCCCTTTCAAGCCTCCTTCAGCCCCCCCCTTCTCAAGCCCCCTTGAAGACCCCCTCCCTTCTCAAGGAGGGGCTTGAAGCCCCCTTCGAGAATTAGGAGACGCCCCTTCTCAAGCCCCCCCTTCTCAAGCCCCCCCCCTTTCAAGCCCCCTTGAGAAGCCCCTTGAGAAGCCCCCTTGAAGCGCCTTTGAGAAGCCCCCCCTTCTCAAGCCNTCAAGCCCCCTTCAACCCTTCAACCTTCTGCCCTCCCCCCCCCACGCCCCCGGGGAAGGAGGCTTCTCAAGCCCCCTTCGAGAAGCCCCCCCTTCTCAATGCCGTCCTGCGAGCTGCCCCCGATGCTTGGGGTCTCGCGCTCGAGGAACGGCATTTGAAAGTTGCCGAAGCTGTGGGCAGGTACTTGGACAACGCGAGCACGAAGCTGGAGACACTGTTCAAGAAGGTTCTACAGGAGAACCCTGGCCCTGGTGGCCCAGGCCTCCGCCTCAATGTCCGTGATCGTCTCAAGCAAGTTCTCGCAACCAACTGGTCTTTCTTCGATGGCCTGCAGGCTCCGGAGTCCTTGGCACTCTGGCGCCTTGCCCAAGCTATCCTACGCCTCGAATCTGTCTGGATCGAGAGCTCCACGCTTTCCCGGCAGCCTACAATCGCACCGCTGCTGCAGTCCGTAGAGGGCACCCAGACCCTGCGCACGCTGGCTCGTGCTAGCGCGCTCTTGATGCGCCTGCACCTCGTTGCTTTGGTCGAGGGCAAGAACAAAACCAGCACGCCTGTCTTCTACGTTGTCAAGTACCTCCTGGAGAATGGTGAGCCTGGCTACGATGCTCGTCTCAACTTGCTTACGGAGTTTGAGATTTCCATTCGCGCGAACAGAACCTTCGATGCGGAAAACATCCGCAACCACCAGCCAGCGAACGCAGTCGGCATGCCTCCTCCTTCAAGCTTTCCCTTCAAGCCCCCACTTCAAGTCCTCCCTTCAAGCCCTTCAAGCCCTCCTTCAGGCTTCCGCCTTACCCTGCCCGCCGAATTTGAACCACCTGAGTGCGTACCTGCAGGCGGCTGTAACCTCCTCCCCCAGGTCCCTGCAGGAGCTGTTCGACTTACGAAAGGTCGTCTGGACGCCCTCACGGCGCTCGAGCTTAAGGGGTCAGACCGCGTGCCGAGTGGGTCAGATTGCGTACCGAGTCCTAGCATTTCCAGTGATCCCGGATTGACACCGAACAGTCTGCAAGGCACACAGCAGGTTGTTTATGCTACCCAGTGGACTACACAGGAATTCCTGGAAAAGGCTTTGCAAGCTGTACATCCTTGCGACTTGTTGTCGGGGTGTGAGCCTGATGCATTGGAAAACATTCGCTGGATAGCAAGTACTCCAGCTGCGGACGTTTGCGCTTTTAGGACTAATGCTTTGAAGGCCCTTCTTCAGTCGGAGGCAGAACTTCGAAGAGAGGAGGACTTGTTGCATAAATCGCTGCATCCAGAAGTGGCATGCGTGCTGAAAGGAAAGAGGCTTTTACTTTTTCGCAAACTTGCTCAGGCGGCAGGTATCGAGGACTCTAACCTCTTCCAAGAAGTTTGTGACGGATTTCGGATTCTAGGCTATGCAAAGCCGAGCGGACAGTTCCCTGTAGCCGTTAAGCCTGCCTCTATGGGCGAGCACGAACTGCAAGATGCCTCGCGTTGGATCCGTGGCATGCTACGCAAACCTGGGCATGCGGAGTCCGAAGAGGTAGCTCTAGAGTTGTGGAATGAAGCAGTGCAGCAGTCGCGGGATGGTTCGGGCTAGTTGTACGGCCCATTCTCAGAACGGGAGCTTGATGAGCTCTTTCCCAAAGGATGGGTCCCCTCTCGCCGTTTTGGCGTGCAGCAGGGCGACTGCACTCGCGCCATTGACGACCTCCGTGCTTCTCTGGTCAATGCCACATGCACAGCTTCTGACAAGATTTTCCTTCAGGACATAGATGTTGTGGCTCAAACGGGCCAACGCTTCATGGAGGCCGTGGCGCATCGCAAGAGGCCTGATGGGCGACAACTGGTCGGGCGAGCGCTGGACCTCAAGTCAGCGTACAAATTCGCGAAAGATTCTTGGGCATGCATCTTGGCTGTCTGGGACCCGAACAGCTCAGAGTACCGCTATTTCCGCTTTGCGACGCCCCCTTTTGAGGCTTTGAGAAAGATCCTCCTCAGGATTGTGCGACTGGTTGTGACCAGCTTCTACGACGATTTCTGCCAGCTAGAGTTGCAGGAATTAGCCGAGTCTGCCAAGGCAACGGCGCAAGTGGTGCTACGACTGCTTGGCTGGCGTATTGCTGAAGATCCTAAGAAGTGCATGCCATTTGCTCGGGTTTTCGACATGTTGGGTGCAAGTTTTTCCTTGACATGGACCCCGGCAAGCATTCTTGAGATCTCCAACAAGGAAGGGCGACTGCAAGCTCTACGATCTCTTGTCAACAACACGGTGTGTGCCGACGGCTTCGCACACCCTGCTGTCCTGGCCAGCTTGAAGGGCAGATTTCTGTATGCTTCCACTCACACGTTTGGCAGAGTGGCCCTAATGGCGGTCAAGCTGCTGTCGCGACACCTTGGCACTGGCGGCATCCGACGGCTCTGTGCAGAGGATTGCACTCTACAGCAACACACGGTGGACCTCCTGGAAAGCATGCGCCCCCGAGAAATCAAGGCTGGGTCTCAGGATATTCCCATCTTGGTGTTCACCGACGGAGCGCATGAAGAACTGGTGCCATTGACATCTCACGGTGCTGTGTTGATCGACCCTGCCACTGACACTCGCTTGTTCTTCGGGGAAAGCATCCCGAGTGCCATCGTTGATGCGTGGAGCTCGACAGGCAAGCGGCAGCTTACGATGCTTTGCATCAGCGCCCATCTTGCGGTCCAGTGGTACACCCGAGTACCTTCAAAGGCTAATCTTGCTGATGATGCCTCCAGGCTCTGCTTCGAATCGTATGAGGGACAGTACACTCGAACACAAGTGGACTGGTCACCACCGAGTTTGCAGGCCATCCTCGGTACCTGCACATCGGCCCCTGTTGCACCGTGCGCGGCAGACACCTCAACAACGGAGTTGTAAAGGGGGAGTGATCGTGTTGAGGTTTGATTGGCTTGTCGATCTCATTCCTTGTGAGACACGTTTCTAACGGCACTGGGTGCCGTTGATGCGGGTGCTGGGCATCTTGCATCTTTGAATGACTGTGTGTCGCTCTTTGAAACAACTCTGCGTGAGGACGATGATGCCGCCTTTGTCAGCAAAACGAGTGAGAGGGGTCCGAGNATGACTGTGTGTCGCTCTTTGAAACAACTCTGCGTGAGGACGATGATGCCGCCTTTGTCAGCAAAACGAGTGAGAGGGGTCCGAGTGCTTGCAACTTTGTATATTTGACATAGATCATTAATGGAATCGCTATATTCCGTGAAGGAATATTTATCTGATTTTCTTCACACCGAATATGAACATTCATCCTGTCCAGATGATAACTTGTTCTTTTTTGTTTGGTTTTTTTACACCTATGGCAATAAGACACACATCGCGGAGCGATAAATCTTTATTGCCCTAGTGTAAAAAGGTTGGGCTGGGCCCAACCGCCAACCAAGCAAAATTTTTCGGTTTGCATGTGCTTTCCAGTTTGCAACATTACGCAAAGTTTTCACAAACAAACATTCTTGTTTGCTTGTACGTTTTCCCTGCTCCCTCCGAACATTGTTGATTGATGTTGCACCTTGTACGCTGAAGCGTAACCTATCAAGGTGCCCTTTGGGAGGGGAAAACTTTGACCCGCCCGCCCGCCCTGGGGAGTGGGTGGTGTGTGGGGGGAGTGATCGTGTTGAGGTTTGATTGATTTGTCGATCTCATTCCTTGCGAGACACGTTTCTAACGGCACTGGGTGCGGTTGATGCGGGTGCTGGGCATCTTGCATCTTTGAATGACTGTGTGTCGCTCTTTGAAACAACTCTGCGTGAGGACGATGATGCCGCCTTTGTCAGCAAAACGAGTGAGAGGGGTCCGAGNATGACTGTGTGTCGCTCTTTGAAACAACTCTGCGTGAGGACGATGATGCCGCCTTTGTCAGCAAAACGAGTGAGAGGGGTCCGAGTGCTTGCAACTTTGTATATTTGACATAGATCATTGATGGAATCGCTATATTCCGTGAAGGAATATGTATATGATTTTTTTCACACCGAATATGAACATTCATCCTGTCCAGATGATAACTTGTTCTTTTTTGTTTGGTTGTTTTACACCTTTGGCAATAAAAGCTCTGCAGGGACAGTGTGCCCGGCTTTACCAACAGTGGGATCTGTTTGCTCACAGTCGCATGCACCACGCGCTTGCTGGAGAAATGTAAACCTGCAATCAAGCAGACATCATAAAGTGATGCCCTCGACCTCCGGCCTCGGGACCGTGCTCAAGATGTGGGAGATGCCCTCGGAGCCCGCAGTGGTGGAGGCGGTCCATTTGGACAGCCATACCTGCTCCTGAACCCATGGCTTTTTCCAAAGCCGCACGCTTCCCCGGCCGGGNCTCAAGATGTGGGAGATGCCCTCGGAGCCCGCAGTGGTGGAGGCGGTCCATTTGGACAGCCATACCTGCTCCTGAACCCATGGCTTTTTCCAAAGCCGCACGCTTCCCCGGCCGGGACTATTTTGCTCCCGGACCGAGGAGCTACAGGCCAAATGCCAGCCTGAGGCTCCCTGGCCCTTTTCTGACGTCTGGATCGTTGCCCAAAAGTGCACGCAGGCACCTGTGTACACTTCTGGGCAACGATCCAGACGTCAGAAAAGGGCCACGGCCATGTTGCCAACGGTCGATGTTGCACATCTGCAACTTGGCGAGGAACTGGGGAGTGGTGGACTCGGCACGGTCCTCACGGGAGTTCTTCTGGGCAAGCCCATTGCTGTAAAGAAATACCGCTATGACCCGCAAGTCTTGTCAAACCCGGATGAAGACCGGAAGGCATTGCACACAGAGGCATTGATGCTGAAAAGGCTGGAGCATCCGAACGTCGTGAAGGTGTTCTGTCTTGTGGCTGAGAACGGACCCACGATGAGGTTTGGCATGGAGCAGCTCGGGGAGAGCCTTGCAATGCTTCTGACAAAGGACGACTGAGTGCCCGTCGCTTTCCAGGGCCTTTCGGGTGACCTGCGAGGCTGTGGCGCACATCCTGACGCTGCGATGGTGCCCAAAAAGGCTGACGAGATTCTGCAGCGATATCCGGGCACCTTTGCCGCAGCAAGCCCGGAACTTAGAGCCCGTCAGCACCCCTGCCGTGCGCTTGACGAAGATGCATTCATGACCGGGCACACGTTCTTCAGATTGCTGGAAAAAACACCAGCCGACGGCACGGCAGAGCAGCTGCGAGCTCACGTGATGCCGTTGCTGCGACCTTCTGTGCAGCAGATTTTTGAGAATTGGAACAATCCGGCACCGGAGCCGGCAGAGCCACTGCCGACTCTCCTTCAGAGCGCACCGGCCAGTGGTGGCGTCCTCACAAAACTTTTTCAGTAGGCTGGCCGGCAAGGCACGGCACGGCTCTCCGAATTCTGTTGGCAAAGACTCTGGTCCCGTCATGGAAGCGCCCTCGGCAAAAGCGCGGCAAGGGAGCCCTCGAGCTCCCTCGGGTGATCTTGCAGAACTGGCTGAGCGGTGGCATGACTTCTACACCTTCGACTGGTTCACCAGACCTGCCCGTCCTGCCCGTTGCTCCACAGGGAGCTTCTTGGTCTCGGAAACGGTTTCCAAGATGCCAACAGGCCCTTGACGGGAAAGCGTGCAAAGGCGGCGGCATTCCTTTAAGCCGCGTCGTTCCACTCGTGGAAGAGCTGTCTGTCATGTCAGCTGCAACCTGTGCAAGAGGCTCTGCAATGTTACAGTCAAGTTCTGCTCCCTCGAACAGGCTAGGCATTGTCACCTGACCGGCTGCAAGACAAGGGAGTCCTGGACAATGACGGGCTCCATACTTACTGGTTCAGTGGGGATGGTTCTACCTAGCTTGCTGATTGCAGCAGCCGACTGTAAGAACTTCAGAGACAGGGAGGACTAGCGGAGCTACGACGATCCGTGGATCGCCACACACGACTGCTGTTCCAACCTTGGCAGCAAANTGATTGCAGCAGCCGACTGTAAGAACTTCAGAGACAGGGAGGACTAGCGGAGCTACGACGATCCGTGGATCGCCACACACGACTGCTGTTCCAACCTTGGCAGCAAAGACGATGCCTCGTTGCCCGGCATGTGAGAATGGGAGCGCACGGTCGCCGCCAGCCAAGCGACACTCGCCGAGAGAACCGGCAGGCTTGAAAACACTGTTCCGCACCGTAGCACTTGGTTGGCCCAGAGATGCACAGAGGATGAAGCACATCGTATGCAAGTTACCCAGACTGCACCAGACTTGTGACTTGATGTGGATGCGTCACATCCTCTGTAGTGAACAGTTGTACTGAGAGCATGATCAACAAAGCCGGAAGGACAGCTGCATACGGTTTGAAGTGAGCATGACGTGTTTGGGCGTTTTTTGCTATTTCTAGCCCAGGTCGTGTTGCACATGTTGTCGGTTCAACAGAATCGCCCTTTTGCGTCGGAGTGCCAGAGTGATGGATTGAACCGTCGAGAGCTGGCGGTGATGTTGCGTACTGGATACGTTCGGAGTTTGGTCGTTGCCCACTCGACGGACGTCCATTGCCAAAATCGCTCGTCGATTGAAGTCCAGAGTTGTTCCAACTAGACCTGCAGACAGCATCTCCAGAATCAGAAGGACAGATTTTATCTCCAGGCCACGGACTGATTTTTCTGAAGCACACAGAGCACATGGAGAAGGACCCAGGTTTTGTCGCACTTGCCTGTTGAGGCTCATTTGAGGCAGGTCGACTCCACGAGAGTTTGTCGAGTTCATTCAGTTCCTTTAGAGGGGCATGCTCATCACGCTTGTTGCATGTCGTGTTGCGACATGTTGGCTGAGTCAGGATGTCAGAGTGAAGGCAAGATGTAGAAAAATGCATGTGCAGCGCTTTCCACGCATCTGCAGATGTAGACAGGTGCCCCATTTAGGCACGAAACTGTCAGTGTGTAACTTTTCCAGGTGCTAGCTGCAAGCAGAAGATGTTGAGCCAAACTGTGCCAACCGAGCTGTAACTGTATGAATGCGCCTCGCATTTACCTGCAGTTTCCCAGCTGAGGGGCTCATCTCGTTGTTTTGCCCCTGAAGCGCATACACCCTAAAGTTGTCACTCTCTTCGAGGTTTTGCATGCCGGAGATATACCGACCACAGCACAGCACTAGCAAACAAGCTCACATGGTAGTGTGGCCAAAATGGGAAGTTTACGAGGCTGCGTTGTGTTCCATCCGTTCTAGTAATTGCAGGATCTGCCTGGCAGGAATGTTTGGCCAAAGACAGGATCATGTCTGCAAACGGCGATTTTCAAGACTTCAAGAAGCAGGCCATGAGCAGAGCTCAGATGCGATAGTAGTGACTCGCGACCTTATGCCGAGGTTTTGAAGGCTTCTGTTCAAGAGATCGACGATCAGGCCACATCTGTGCGTGACGAGTCATGATGGGCACTGTGTCGAGAACCATGGTCGAACGACGGTCTTCAGAAGCCAAAAGGCCGCACATGCCACGGTGATGTGGAACTTCTTGATCGCTTTTGCAGCGAAGAAGCATTTTTATCGAAATTTGATAATCCAGGCGGGGGGTTGCCGACCTACGGAGACAAAGTATTGCCTGCGCATCTTCATGTCTTCAGGTTTTCAACAAGCTGATGCAAGTTCCCAGCTGGGTGGCAGCGTGGGAGGTCGATGTGAAACTGCATGAGAAAGTGCAGACTCTACACGAGGCTCGTCCCCTTGCGGATTCGGTGTTGTAACGATGGCAGAGTGGTTTCGCGCAGCAAGGACTTGCAGTCTGCCATCGGCGCGCAACATGAGGCTTGTTGGAGAAGCGTGCTGGGCCGTCTCCTCATGAAATCGTGCAGCTTGCCAGGTTTTGCGGAAATCCATCGCTCCAGCAGCTTCGAAGTCCGTGACCCTCGTGCGCATGGATGAGCGACCGGAAGAGGCGCATGTGCCGTGCATGTGAGTTATAGCAGGACCCGAAGCTGCATGGAGGTTCGTCTGGCCATCGAGAGAGAGAAGATCATCGATGCAATCAAGGACACTGTCATTGCATGGGTAGGCCTGGTTGCTTGGAGCCTCTGCATATATCACTGTATCACAGCGGTCCAAATGCGAACTTCGATCTTGAGCCTTCATCTTGGATTCGAACTTGAATGTCAGGAGGAAGTTGAGTCGGAGGAATGGGCGGTCGCGACCTCGTCCAGGGGGGGACAAGGGGCATCGGTTTTCCATTCCAACTCACAGGAAGAAGAGATCGAAGCAGAAGTGTCTGCAGAAGCATCGACTCATCCGGCTTTGTCCGCGCTCCAGGTCCGTTCCTTGCTTGTTCTGTGGCTTTGCCTGGGTTACGTATGGCAGCGTTTCTTTTTTCAAGCCGTTTCGCCTCGGCGGCAGATCCACATCAGGGGCCACTGGAAAAGTCGTAATGTAGCATCGTAGGCATCGCATGCAATCACTAGACATGTCTACCGTCGGTTGCGGCCGTGCAGCGACGGAGAACATGTCCGAGCTTCTGAGAAGGCGTTGCAGCAAACAAATTTCCGGCAGTATCTGTGGGTTGTTGTGACAACCGAGTTCATGTGCCTGGCCACGTGAGAGCAGTCTTGTGCATGTGTTGCAGTTGAGCAGTTGTGCGTCTGTATTTGCATGGTCTACTGCTGGCCCTGTTTTGTTGTAATCTAGATCCTGGCTGTACCGTCACGGCAATGCACGGCAATGCAGGGGCGGGTGAAATTTGGCTGAGTTGACCTACTTCATAGAACTCCGGTTCACTGCATTGAAAGCAGGAGCTTGTCATCAATGAGTGAGGTATACTCAGTTGAGCTGCAGCAACGCCGAATTGATAGTAGCCTCATTGTTTGATGCCACACTCTGATCTGCAGAGGAGTTGGTTTGCATGAGCCACTCTTCTGCCGTGGATTCCATCAACTTGCGTTAGCGTTCTCGCCATTCGGAGTGTCCATGTTACGTGCATCGTAGCACAGTCGACACGGGGCTACATCACGGTGAGTCTGCATGACGCGGACACTTGCCGGTGCATCCATGCCAGGATGGAATCGATGCTGCGATCGCGATAGATGATCCTTCGAAAATGGATTCTTGCGGACTCAGTGCGTTGAACAAACTTCGAATCGGTTCCCAGGCTGCACAAGTGATGACGCTGCGGCCGCATGTAGCCAGAGAAATTGGTGCTGCACAAGTGCAGGCTGCATTAGTTGCGCCGGAGATGATCATCTTTTCTCGCAGGAGCTCGACAATGCTCCCAAAGTATCCTAGCTTCTCATGTGCTTCCTTTTGTTGCTGCAGCGCGGTCTCTGCTGCTGAGGTTTTCAACTTCCTCCTGAGCCTGCTAAAGCAGCACAAAGAGTTCTTAAACGGAGTTGCAGAGGTTTTCGTGCCGCATGCGTGCTGTTTTTCGTCGTTATCTTGAAGATAAGCCCTGATGTTCAGGTCATCAACCTGCTTATGGCGAGCACATGGTGCTCTGTGTTTGAGAAAAGCCAGCTGCTCCAGGCCCCTGACGGGCAGAGCAGCTGCTCTGTGCCCTCTCACTGTCTCTGTCCCCAGGAACGTCTCCGAGAACTCCCAAAGCCACTACAAGCTGCTCTTGGAATGCAGAGTTCCAAGGCGCCTCATGACGCATGCGAATTCTCAGGCTCCCGGGCCACACAGTGTGCACAGGTCCTGGCACATATCGATGCAGATGCACGGAGGATTGCTGTGTGACTACATCAGAGAAAGGATAAGGTCAGGGTTATCCACCGCATCTGCATTCCAGGCAAGCATGACCAACATGTTCTGCGTGCAACTTCTTTGTAAGGTTTCAGAGACTTGAGATTCTATGTTCACAACATAATGTCATGGTTTCGTCTCGACGTCGGGGTTCAGAAGATTGCGTGTGCACGAATGTCCGACTCTTCGACGGTCCGGCAATGGTTCCAGTTGTCCTTCCCGCACATGCCGATGTACTACAGGTAGTACCACGCACCGCATGCAGCACAGCTTGAAAATTGTTGAAAGATGGCTGGACTGCCATGAAATGCCATGAGCCAGACAGTCCCACAAGGCTCTCCGCAAGCAGGTACATGATAGTACTATTTACGCGCGATGCCGCGGCAATGCGGCCACGCGGCGGCTCACGTTCACGTGGACCGCGTTCAGGTGGCTGTACACGGCGCCCCGTGGCGATGCTCGCGGTCCGCGGCCCGCGAGCATGGCCGTGACCGGCGGTCAACAGCGACAAGTTTGGGGTTTCGTTTAAACCCGGGGCAGCCACCCACTCCCTTTCGGCTTGAAGGTTTCGCACACACTTACTCCTTTAAGGGTTCACGGTTTCGCACCCATCCACTACTTTGGGTTTGGGGTTTCGCACCCACCCACTCCTTTTTTTGGGGTATGAGGGTTTCGTAGCCATTCACTCCGTTTAGGGTTCAGGGTTTCGCACTCACCCACTCCTTTTAAGTTTTGAATGTTTCGCAGCCACTCAGCCGTTTTGGGGTTCAGGGTTTCGCGCCCATCCATGCACCCCTTTTAGTTTAGAGTTTTGGGGTCTCGCAGCCACCCACTCCTTTTACGGTTCAATGTGTCGCACCCACCTACTCCTTTTATGCATGGTTCAAGGTTTCGCACCCACCCACTACTTTTAGGGTTTGGGGTTTCGCACCCACCTACTCCCTTTAGGGTTTGGGGTTTCGCACCCACCCACTCCTTTTAGGGTATGAGGATTTCGTAGACACTCACTCCGTTTGGGGTTCAGGGTTGCGCACCCATCCATGCACTCCTTTTAGGGTTTGGGGTTTCGCACCTACCCACTCCGTTTAGGGTATGAGGGTTTCGTAGGCACTCACTCCGTTTAGGGTTCAGGGTTTCGCACCCATCCATGCACTCCTTTTAGGGTTTGGGGTTTCGCACCCACCCACTCCTTTTAGGGTTTGGGGTTTCGCACGCACCCACTCCTTTTTAGGGTATGAGGGTCTCGTAGCGACTCACTCCGTTTTGGGTTCAGGGTTTCGCACACACCCACTCCTTTTAGGGTCTGAATGTTTCGTAGCCACTCAGCCGTTTAGGGTTTCAGGGTTTCGCGCCCATCCATGCACTCCTTTTAGTTTAGGGTTTTGGGGTCTCGCAGCCACCCACTCCTTTTTGCGGTTCAATGTGTCGCACCCACCTACTCCTTTTGTGGTTCAAAGTTTCGCACCCACCCACTCCCTTTAGGGTTTGGGGTTTCGCACCCACCCACTTCTTTTAGGGTATGCGGGTTTCGTAAACACTCATTCCGTTTAGGGTTCAAGGTTTCGCACCCATCCATGCACTCCTTTTAGGGTTTGGGGTTTCGCAGCCACTCACTCCTTTTAGGGTTCAAGGTTTCGTGCACACCTACTCTTTTTTAGGGTTACCCACTCCTTTTAGGGGGCAAGGTTTCGCACCCACCCACTCCGTTTTGGGGTTTGGGGTTTTGCACCCACCACTCCTTTTAGGGTTCCTGGATTTCGTAGCGTTTAGGGTTCAGGGTTTCGCACTCACCCACTCCTACTCGTTTTGGGGTTCAAGGTTTCGCACCCACCTGCTACTTTTAGGGTTTGGGGTTTCGCACCCCCACTCCCTTCTCAGTCCTTTTAGGGTTCAGGGTTTCGCACCCACCCACTCCTTTTTTGGGGTATGAGGGTTTCGTAGCCACTCAGTCCTTTTCGGGTTCAGGGTTTCGTACCCACCCACTCCGTTTAGGGTTTGAAGGTTTCGTCTCCAGCCCTCCTTCCATGGTGGACACGAACGAGGTGACCCAGAATGCCAACTGCACGGGTGCCTCGCTACTGCGCCCGCTGACACTCAGTTCTTTCTCCGCGCCAAGGCGATTGAGACCACAAGGAAGAATGCCGTCAAGGAAGCAGAGGACAGCATGTCCAGGGGGCTTCCCCTTTTGGACGAAGACGCAGGACAGCCACAGGGGATACAGAACGATGAGTGTCTATGTGAGCGTTGCATCCGGGGACCCTGCTTTCACGGTGCCCGCAACAGGAAGGCACCCAACTGCGTTTTTTACGGTGCTGGCGGGGTGACAGCCCCGAGAGTTAAGGAACACTTGCTGATACAGGAATTTACGGCAGGTCAGGGAGGACACCCTCCGACAGATGCGGATGGAGTTGCCAAACCAACGTGCTGAAAGGCCGCCCTCGTCGCCTTCGCGCTCACAGCCTTCCCCCCCCCACCCCCCCAGGAAGATGACCAAGACCAGCAACAAGAAAATTGACAATGACGATGCCAACAACGCTGACAGCACCAGGCCTACGATCCTTGACGGTATGAGCCCGGAGGACCCCTTGCTCGACCCGCTGCAGGACATCCTTGGCTACTCCACCACGGAAGCAGGCCTGAGAAGCCGGAGAGATCCGAAGCGGCTTCTTCCTCACGGGGGCCAACCCCGATGCGTGCAGTCGCCAGCCCTCCAGCTGCACTCACCGTGCCGGACGAGATCATGAAGAGCAGCACCCCACAGGCGCAAGGGACGACGCCCATGACGCAACAGGACCCCTCCATGGTGAAGCCTATGGCGTCGACCTCCCGCAGACCGGGCATTATCCGGGGCATCACCCCTCAAGCCGTGGGGGCAGCTCCCGCTGTGCCGAGAGAGGCGACGGGGAACGCCCCCCTGCAGTGGCCACCGCCTTCTATGTCCGCGATACGCGCATGCCCTTTGACAACAACGAGCCCTACTACCAGACAGCTAAAGTGGCTACCTGTGCAAAACAGCCACCAGAGGACGATGCACTCGGAGCGGACCCCTGGCACCCTGTCCCTGCTGCCGCTGGTGCCGCGGCCCCGGGAGCATGCCACCGACAAGGACGCAGGCATGATGGAGAATAGGGGCCTGCAACCCTTGGTTGACATCTTCGATGACATCGCCCCCTTCTACCCGGACACAGACGAACCAGGAGTAGCCCATGGCCAAGTTTCTGAAGAGGATGCAGACGGGGACGAATGGAGCGCCACAACGATCCCAACGACATCAAACACCGGTCCGTGCGCACCTTCTGGTGAACCCCCAACTTTGACTGCACAACAACGTGCCCGGCTTCACCAGCTTCTTGGCCAACGAGATGACCGAGGACGAGCTCTCTAAGGTCTGGACGCATTCCCGTCAGACGAAGCAAAGTGGAAAGCCTACAGACAGGCGATCAAGACACAATACCGGGAACCTCGCCGTGAACAACGACAACGTGGGGAATGGGAGCCGGACATGAAGAGAGGAAAACAGTGAACCGCGTGAAGACCTGAGGTGCAATAGGCAACTCCCGGGCAACCCCCTAGCTCGCTAAGCTTGTTAGGAGTGCCTGTGGAATAGCTGACTACACTGGCCTGCATGTTTTTGCCGACTTCAGCTCTGTATCGAGCTTTCCTTTCCAAGGGATTGCCCCTTTTCTCCGCTTCCTGTACCATAGTCTGACGCGCCGCTGGAGCTGCAAAAACCGCGCGTTTCCTGCCTCCTACCTTACCTGAGGCCATGTATCATTAGCAGCATCGCTGTCTTTACTTGGCCAGTACGTCCTCTGTTAGGGAACTGTTGACTTCTTTTCCAGCCGAGTTGACAGGCGCAGCACACCCTCGAGGTGCCAGACGTTATCCCCAGTATTGCCCGTGTGCATCTCCCATCCTCCTATTCCTTTCCAATGCCTTGTCAACGAGTTTGAAACCACGACCGTTGGGGCATACCCCCGATTGCGGGCTGTGGACTACATAACGCTAGTGTGTTGCCTCACTTGGTCTTGTTTGAAGTCCGAAGTCCAGTAGCCGAGGGCAGCCTCTTCCTTTTTAGGCGCCAGACAGCCGTGGTTGAGTTTGTAACTTAATGTCCTCCGCAACTGTCGGGGGCGCACGAGCGCGCGGTATAGGGGGTAAAACCCCTATACCATAGCCCTGGCGAAAGAAAGAAAGAGAGGGAGAAGGTGGGGGATTTCAAATTCTTTTCCTGCGAAGAGAGCCTGATGAGTGCCACAGGGGCGCGGAGACGAGGCCTGGAGGTTCATAGCACAAAAGGCGGGGCTCGCTGCAGGAAAACTTTGAACCAAGCACGCAGTTCTGTGCCGTTGTCATTGGGGCCCCAAAGCCAACCGCTCAACAACACATTGGGTGGGTTGGGCGGACCGATGGCCTGAGGGTCGCGCAGCGACCCCTAAGCCCAGCAGAAAGAAAGGAAGCGACTCATGTACGTTGTGCAGTCCAACTGTTTCAGTGCGTCACAAATTTGCCGCGAATCCGCGCCGCGGAGGGGGGGATGCACTCGCTGCCCTCTGCCTGTGAAGAAGAGTCATGATGTTGGGGTCCGTAGCAAGAGCAAGCAAGAGAGAGAGCGAGAGAGAGAGAGCGAGATCCTGGCGCCGCAGGATGGTGGCCGGAGGTGAAGTGTCCGATGACATGAAAATCGCCGCCTTCCCGGCTTCTAGATTCATTTTCTCAAATTTATTTTGTTGATTTGTCCCATGTTCTCATGTTTCATATTCAAGGTGGCAGATCGGATGCAGAGCATACGGGCGCCGCGCACGTCGGGTGGCTACGCGCAGGCCAGGCCAGCAAGGGAGGGCCCAGCCGGGAGCGAGACGAGCTTTGTGAGCTCTTTTCACCGAGGCTGCGAAGAGTGGCTCGAGGAATGTCGGGATCGAAAAATGGAAGGCCCGGCTCTCCTCTGCTTCTCCTGCTCTCACGTGCTCCGCAGCTCTCGGTCTGTGTTTGTGAGGCTGCGAAAACGCCCGAGGGCCACAGCTACTACTACAACTCCAGGACTGGCGAGTCCACATGGGAGCGACCCATGGAGCTGGGAGGACCCCTCGTGAGCCCCCCTGCCTTGTAACCTTACAGTAATGCGGGGGCTTTTGGAAGAAAGGTAGACCGGGAGAGTACTGTGGCTTTTGAAAGAAAGGTAGACCGGGAGAGTACTGAAAGGATCTGAGGTCTGAAGCCCCCCGCATCCCCCTGCGACAGGTATACAAGAGCGGAGACGAGGTGGAGGTGTGGAGCAATGGCATGCGAGCGAAGCCTGGCTGCATCACGAAGCTACACCTTCGTCGCTCTGCGCGTGTGCGTGTGTGTGGGTGTGGGTGGAAATCTCGTCTGAGGTGGGGCAAAGGTAAAGTCTTGCAGGCGGGTTTGCGGCCTCGAGGCTTGCGCTTGCTTGCGCGTGCCAGTGGAAGCCGGTCACAGGTGAAGGATGACAAGGTTACGGCGGAGTTTTGTCTTCGTGATGGGAGCATAGCACGAAAGGCGACAACTGCATCTGCTGGGCCATTCCTCTTGAGAAGAGCCGTGTTGAAGGAGCTACCCTGTCAGCACAAAGAGCGGGCGCCCCGGAGTGTCGGCAGTTTCGTGCGATGACGTTGAAAGGTTCATGGCTTGGTCCGGTTTTACAGCCTCGTCTCGCGTTCTGCTTCCGAGCAGACTGCAACAAAGTTAGCTGGCAGTTTGTAGCTCAACAAGAAGAAGCAGCCACAGAATCAAAGCCTTCGCGGGTTTGTGACCTTTTCTGAAGCTCCCACGGCGTGGTGACTCCGGACATGCATACCCTGTACCGGTAGGTGCCTTGTATCCGGGTGAACACGAAAATAGAAGTGAGGACCGCCGGCTACGCAGCAGCTAGAGCTGCCTAGCAGAGGATTCGCAGACGTTGTTTCGCAAGTCTTTGCCGTTTTTTGCATTTCCTCAGTCTTCGCCCTGCCTCGGCCGAAGCGATGCAAGCCTGGTCATCCGACGAGCAGGACCCGGCACAGTCGTTGCATACTGTCCTTGGCTTTGGTGCCTCTTAAACGACTCCTGGCAAAGCTGTGAGCTCAAAGAGATTCGCGACAGCAGGGTTGCCGGCTCGACGAATCAGGAAAGATGGGATTGGGATGTTCCCTAACAAAAGGCCCGCTTGATGCCTTTCCAAGAAAGCCCGTGTCACTTGTCACTATCGTCTTTGGGTAAGCCCGCAGAGGAAACTAGATCGGGGGACGAAGGTATCTCGCCCTACGGCCTGGTGGCCCGTGGCCTCGAACATGTTGTGCTATCGAAAGGCCTGCTACCGCATCATTTCCTGTCGCAGGAAGCCTACCAATCATGGTTTAATGCAATGAAGGAGGGCTGCTTGGATGCACGCCTGCAGCGTTGCGTTTTTTGGACAGAAGGCATCGCCTAGCATGCGCGCGACGGCATGACGTCGATTGAGTGCCTTGAGCTGAGGCTCGTCCAGTTCGAAGCCTGCGTTGCAGGTTTCACAATTTCTTTGGAGATCGGGACTGCCTCGTGAAGCTTTGAAGCAGGCTGTGCCCGAATGCTGCGCTTGCTTTTGCAAGCGTAGAAAGCTTTGAAGACACTGTCCGAATGCGAGCATGCAGTCTTAGTGGTGAATTGGGGGAGGTTTGGGCCATCGCCAACCCTGGGAGCCGAACAAGTCTGTCCTTCGAGGCAGTAAGCTGCACAGAAGCGTTGCTCTCACACTTAGAGGCACCGGTTGAAGACGTAGGAGTTCGCAAAGTGCTGCCGTTTGGTTGCCCATTGCCAAGCTCTGGATGCTGACTTCGCTCGAGTCTCGGGTGATGCTTATCAATTTTGTTTGCATGGGGCAGCAGCCTGGCCTGTCCGGAAAGGTCAAGAGAGGCGACCGTCCACTGCGGGTCAGGCTCCGAACAGAGTGCCTGCACAAAAGGCCGGTGCCTCGCAGTACGCTTGCGGTACCGTGGCTTGTGCGGTGATTTGTACGAGCAATGTCGCTTCGGCTTGCTGTTCTGTCCTTTTGAGCTCCTCAGGCCGCCGGCCTTGCCAAGATTCGAGAAAGGAGCCTAGAAGCGCTTTCGAGCTCGCCAAGCCAGAATGATGGCTCAGACTGGCGCATGAAATCATCGTGGCAAAAACGAATACTCGCTCTGGCAGGTGCAGTCGCTGATTTTCGGGCTTAGGCTTGTTCTAAAAGGAAACACCACAAGATGCGAGCTTTAGTCAAATTTTGCCATCCGGTAGATCCTTGCTCTTGCACGATCTGTGATGTGGCCGAGCATGATCATTCGTGGTTTGCGGATATGGTAGCAGTTAGCAGATCTTTGTCACTGAGCAAAGCCATGGCTTTTTCCAAAGCCCCACGCTTCCCCGGCCGGGAGTTTTCTACTCCTACAACCCGAACGCCAGCCCCGGGCTTCCTCGAGTATTCGCATACGCGTTTGGACCGCCCAGATCTCCTAACACATCGCGACTTCGAAAGCAGAAGGAGAGGCTGGCCGCGCTAGCGATTGTCGACGTTGCCCAGCCCCAGCCCCAGCCCCAGCCCCA